>JAFELO010002759.1:184814-202391 GCA_017140195.1 Eumaeus atala
TAACATGCATACAGATAGTTACGACTACTTAATAAGTTGTTATAAAATGAATATACCTTAAAATAAATAAAAACAGATTCATAAATATGCTGAAAAGGAACGAAAGCAGAAATTTCGTTACTGAACGTAAATTCTGTCCTGATCCCTCAAGTTTTACTATATCCCGACGTTTCGATAACCTTTCGGCTGTCATGGTCACGGGCAGACTGAAGATTTTAGTCGTCTGGTTGAGTATTTATATGCAGCAGAATCATTAACAATTAATTAGTCCGATTCATACGAAACGAGCTTATGACGTCTTGCAGCTGGGATGAGACATGTTTTGTTTTTGACTTAATTATATTTATCACCGGATCAAAAGCAGGTGGTAAGACCCAACCATCCTCTCTGTTAAAATTTGGATGCCCTCTAATTTCAATCGCTATCTGTCTGTCAAATCTATTATAATGGCGGGCGTTATCTTGCACATGTTGACAAACTGCATACTTAGTAGAACGACGATGTTTTTATTCATCTCTTTGTTTGACCTGTGTACGAAAGCCCGCAGTCGCAATCGAGTTTGTGTACTCCTGCATCCTGTAGGGGGATCCGAGGCTTTAAAGGTAGGCTTTAACGGTAAAAGAGCTGACTAATCTTTTTTGACGACTTGTAGAAAGTTTTAATAGAAGCACACTTCAGGATGTAGCCAATCTTATCAGTGACCCCTTTCATGTATGATAGTACAAGCGGTATTCGCTCAACCGCGACCGGTTTCACTCTATTTTTGAGATGTAGACGTGGAATTTGAAGCTTATTATTAATCAGTACTTGTTTGACAAGCCGAAGTTAGGTACCCAGGTATTGTTCGTCACAAATACCTCCAGATCTTTGAACCAAGGGCTTTGAATCACCATTCAAATACATGTCTGTATGGGTCGGTTTCCTATACACTGCATGACCTAGAGTGTTGTTCGGATTGCGCAATACCAAAACATCCAAGAAAACCAATGAATTGTTGGTTTCTAACTCCATCGTAAACTGTATTTGAGAGTTAATAGAATTTAGATGATGATTCAAAAATATAAATACTTAATCCTTTGGTAATATCGTAAATGTATCACCGACGTATCGCGTGTAGAATCTTGGTTATGTAGGTGCAGTTTGAAGGGCAGCCTCTTCAAAGTGTTCCATAAATATATCTGCGACTACAGGAGATACAGGTGCTCCTATTGCAACTCCATCCACTTGGTATCATTCCATAACATATACCCAGAAGTGAACACTGCCCGTGTTTCAATAATTCTGAATATTCCAAAGGCAAATTGTTATCGCTTAGCTTTCTTTACACAACTTCAATACAATCTTCTATTGGCCAGCATTCTCATTCCACAAGAAAATCTAAAGAAACGCGATGAAATCCGTTAAATAGACAACAATAATATTCGCGTAAATATAAGGAAACAGTAAATTTCTTTATACAGACATTGTAGTTCAGAGTTCGAACAGACGAATTTCTTAAAGAGGAAGGGAGAGATTGTTAAATAACATTTGTGAGACTATAGGTACGTTAGTTTGGACTTTAGAGTGACCCTGTATTAGTTATTTTTCAGTTGTGTGAGGCATTAAAACTGAGTGGCGCATGTGAATACATGACCATATTGGAACAGCCTTGAGGAGCGCGAAGTCCTCACGCGTGTGCGAAATATTCGCAACCGGTCTACGCCGTTATTATCTAACTTACATAACACGCGCCGGCTTCGAGGTGCGATTATTGTATTATGTATAGTAATTATGTCGTCCCAGCCGGATTTTGACTACAGCTGACATCTCTGTTAAGCAGAGACATTTGCGCGGGACATTCTTTTTAGGCGGGACCTACCACTGACTGGCGGCGCTATTGCCCACGGCTCTACAGTTCAACGGACTAACGCAGACTTTTGTGTCTACTGGTTTAGGGAGACGACAGGACATATTACAGTGAACTTGTGTATTATTAATCTGTGACTTCTTTTTAATTTTACCTCTTAAACTGTAAATCTAAAACGCATACCGATTAATCAGTTAATAACCTGTTTTCTTTTTCACATTAGGTTATCACTTATCAAGCAAGTATTAAGAACGCAAAAGTAATAAAATACTTATTATATATTGTAATTTTTTTTTGAATTCTGTATAAACATTTGATTTTGTTTATTTTTCGATACAGCGCGGCGGTATAAAATTAAATTTTTCATTGGCAGCCCCGCTAGCGTGCGCGCGCTGACACAAGTGCACTCTCTTCTTTCGTTCTCCTATTCTGAAGGGTAATTATAGTAATTTTTTGTATAAAATTTTTGTCAAGGGCCTCATCGAAACGATTCGTTTGCGCTCACGAAAGATTTGCTTGATAGTAACTACTATGAAAAGATAGATAGGGGAACAGGGATCATAGGTAAAGTAGGTGTGACCAAATTCCAAAGTATATAATCACTTTGAGTAGTCTAGAAAATAATATCTACCATATGAATTAAATATACCTAGCACCTGAATACTATTTTAGTTCTATTGTATTATTGTTTACTGTGAATACAAATAATAGGCGAGAGTGTTGATGGGTGTAGTCACATGCCCGTTTGTTTGGTAAAGAAATTGTCATCATCATTAGCCTATGACTGATGTAAACAATTAAACCACGCATCAATATAATACCTCCAGCCGCATTACACAACAGTGTTACGCGCCACCTCACGGCCTCCACTAAAACGCATGACAGAATTCGCGCGGCTCACGTGTACGCAATAACAAAATGATGGTACGTTGTTGCTAAAGTGGTTTCGTGTCATTGTTCTCACGACGAAGCGCCTTGGTGGCCATTGACAAATGCTAAAGATCCAGAACTAAACGGATAGAGGCTTGTGATGATAACTATCGGCGAACGGCGATTTCACCCGCATACTTCGCTTTTGTTTGTCATATCGTGATATAAATGCTATATCGATACTAATAATATAAGGCTGAAGAGATTGTTTATTTGTTTGAACGCCTTAATCACAGGAACTATAGGGTCGAATTGAAATATTATATCTCTGATGAATAGTCTATTCATCGTGGAAGGCTATAGGCTATAGACCATGACGCTACGACAGGACCTTAGTTACGCGGTTCAAACCACGGGCTGATGCTAGTATACCATTTAGCTTAGAAACCTGTAAAATGGGCTATCGAAAACAAAAAAGACTTATGTTTATTTAAACTATGTATGTATAGAATACTGTATTCGTGCTCGTAGCGTAAACAGTAAGAGATCAGCGAGAATTATATACAGAAGGAGCAATCCATCCCGGCTTCGCACGGACAATTCACGAAGTACCGCAAAAATTTATTGATTTACAAAAATATATAAATTCATGGTAATGACAATTCATGGTAATGGCTGGAAGCTAATAAAATTTAATCTATTTGTGCCTTCATGAATAATTAAAAAAAAAATGTTACTTGTTTGTGTTGGTCTTCTATGCTCTAGTTATGTTCGTACAAGATACATGTATTATACACCAACATAACTTTCTTTAAAAGTTTAATACAAGTTATAATTATTCTTAACATGTGTGTTTGTATGGACATCCATCGCGTAAATACCATTGAATGAAAATTTATGTGAATTTACAGTTCTACTGATGAAGGACTTGGGCGCGAGTTCAGCGGGACGGGCCAGTAAGTTTGTAGCTGGTGCAAGGATGCTCTTTGCATCCCTCGTATAAGGAGAGGGGGATAAAGAGGAGAAGGAGGCAGTAGTTGTACCCCTCTTAGAGGAAGTGAGGGCAGGAGAGCAACATGAAGCGGCGCTTTTGCGCACGGGGCAAGGGGCAGGTATGGGAACCTCATCCCATTGCACTGTTCCAAAGTTCTGCTGTGTAGAACACGTCTGTCCTGACTGACTAGCCGTCGAGGTGCCCTGCTGATTTGATGTATCGGGGCTCCTCACAGAAGGCGGCACTGATGGCACTCGAGGTGGCTTTCGTGGGTATTCGAGCCCCACACACCACTGGACCCCTCCCAGGGACTATGAAGACACGTTAATGCGTTCCCCGCGTCAACAAGAAAGACGTAGAGGTTAGGTACGATTGGAGAATCAATCTGCATACGGCTTGTGTGTAAACTGCTGACACCACATTTATTCGTGTTGGGCTCACGCACGCACGCACGAATAAATGTGGCTAAGGACGACACTTACAACCTGAAATATTAACGATGCAAACGTGTTCATCTGATTGATTGCTTGATGAGAACAGGACATCATGATTCTGGAGGTGCAGGTCCGCTTAAACTGTGCCGTGCTTGTAGTTAGAAAACGTAATGCAGAACTGAGAAACAAGTAATAGGACATTTGACGACCAGCTGGTTCAGTTGGTAACTCGGCGGTGAGTCCGCGTGCCTAGGTCATGGATACAAACACGTATTATATGTATATAATAAAAGTCAGTTAACACTGTCACCTCGTACGTTAAAATCTTTCAATCCGTTCAGGGAACCTAGAAAGCTATAAACATACATTACCTACTTTCAGACGCGATCGGGTAATAATATACACTATCATTGCATAGATAAGACCACAAAAATCCTTTACACTAGAACTAAAAATCAATCTAACGACGACACAAAGACATGACAACACGAACGATGATAATTTATGGCGTTATTTGAATAAAATACTTATTAGCATACGATCAGCACAAACATGTTTATTGGGTGCCTAAGTAACAGAACTTGACATTTCTCAGAAGTCATGAAGGAAATCTTCTTAGTGACAATTCAAGGACGTTCTCGATCGTGTACCTAGAATATACTGGAACCGTAGCTAACTACAGAGGATATATTATGAAAAATGTTGCAATGTTATCAAAATAATAATATTGTCATGTACTGGTAACTTTACCAGTTACCTACTGGTAACTGTTACCTACTGATTTGATGTATCGGGGCTCCACACAAGGCGGCACTCGAGGTGGCTGTCGTGGGTATTCGGTACTATAATGTGCCGCGAGCCCCTCACACCACTGGGATTGTGAAGACACGTTAATGCGTTCCCCGCGACAACAAGAAAGACGTAGAGGATAGGTACATGACAATATTATTATTTTGGTGTAATCCTTTGCGGACTCGCACGCTTACGGTTTGGGCAATTCGAGCATGACAACTTATAAAAGATTTCTTTTTTATCCTCTTAAGTCACCCATCACCCCAGAAAGAAAAGCCCCACGAAGTCCGCCATCGATGCTAAATTTCAGGGCTCTGTGTACTCTTTACATTTACTTATTGCTTGCACTAATTTGTATGTAGTTAATTAACAACAAATATAAGTTTGAATTGTTTTTTCCGCGATATAACTTTAAATAGCCAAGTTTTGGATTTTGCCCCTACTCACTGTATTATTTGACATAATGTAATTAAGAAGTACACCTTAAGTACGTACAGACAGACTGACATATCGACGGACAACAAGTGATCCTATAAGGGTTCCGTCCTCTACTCCAGAACCACACACGTACTTCCGTAAAATCTATATTTGCAACGAGTACACTGTGGCCATATAAATTAGAATAATATCATTACGCATAAGTCAATATTACTCACCTACATGCTCTGCGTAGTACGTAGCGGGCACTAGGAAGTGTCTCGTACAAGCCTACGCGTACATAAATCTTATTAATACAATCACAACGTACACGGAATTGTTAACTGCCTGCAATTGATTAACAAGGAATCTAATAATTACGTATATCAACTACGATAATTAGAGCAGAGGACAGTGAAGTATTGCGTCAAACATGAAACCGGAGAGAACAGCTCTAAGAATATAAATTACGCGCAAAAATATCACTTTGTGAAATAAATTAATACTAAGTTTAATGCGGGCGATCGTTTGAAACATCGGATATATGCATATAACTTCCTATGACATCTCGTGGTATCTAGTGTTTCAGTGCTAGATAACTCAAGGTTAGAAATAACCTGCATAGGACATCTATCCGTCGTAATAATAATATCCTCCCAGTAGAATTTTAGCTACGATGACCATTTCTACAGACGGTATAGACTAGCCAAATTTGCGCGGGACAGAGAAATCCCCCCCCCCCTCTCATTTTTCATACTGCTGCTCCGATGGAATGGCAATCCGACACGACCGGAGATAAATCAGATCCGCCGGCCAACGTGCTCTCCGAGAAACGGATGTGAAACGTCGCCAATTCCCCGACTCCGGACTGTTATTAGTAATATAAAGCCCAATAACGCTTTTGGTTCAACCTGGGATTCGAAACCGGGACATCACTGTCTGTGGTTGAACACCCTTACCACTAACCATTACCCGATAGTAATATTAAAAATAACAAAATCGTGTAAACCCAGACCACGTTCCAACGGCATGAATGAAAACGCATTAGTATAAACTTTGACGCCATTCCCGTGTTTGCATTTACAAGACATTGCTATGCAAAACAGTCGAGCAAGGACAATGATAAATAGCAAAATTTAGCGAAAGGAACTTACGACATCGATAACAAATGTGTCGATGTGCTCTCGTTCTGGAACAATCGAATTATAAATTGCTTGTAAAGGGGCTTGTGCTGGCTTGTTTCCAGTATCGGCTCCAATCTCGACATGGCCACCATTTAATTTATATTTCGGAATGCCATAACGGGTGACGTTGGATTATTAATCAGCATTTGATCAATACCGGAGTAAGCTTGAAGTAATTCGATTCTTGGGGTTCTGTACTCTGTAGCAAAAGGAATACCAGCTAAGCGCGAGTGATAGAAACAAAACAAAAACACTTTTGTGTCGCAGTACCCTGTTTTTTTTTTTTAGTTTAATTTAGAATAACTGGGCGGACAGCAGTCTCAGTAATTAGGTCTCATTTTTACCCTTCGCTTACGGAACCCTAAAAGCGCATTTAATATCACCAGACACATTTCAAATATGTCAACTGGAAGTGTCTTTCGACCAAAAGAGTGTTGTCGCAGGGCCGACCGTGATGGGTGAAATTTTTATTTGTTTCATCTTGCACCAGTTGTTGCACCAGACAGTTGTTCTACTTGGTATAGGCACATCAAGAAGCTTTTAGCGATTCCACGACTAAATAAACAGCATTTATTTAAACTGTAACACTGGGAATATCTGCAAAATTTTAGAAAATATGAACACGTACATACCGTTAAAAATTTATTGTATAAATGTGATATTCATCCAGTAGTTCTACTACTCGCTAGGTTCAAGTCACACGGAATCGGAGTGCATCAAGCTTTGCAGCATAGTAAAACAAACAAACAACAAACGATTAGAGAATATTTGAACATTGCCACACCATGCAATGAATTAAAATTATCCTCCAGATTGTTTTGATTTTATTATTAAAATTGACTTTTTGATTACATTCAAACGAAACGTAAATGTACTTATGTATATTCAAGTTAGCAAGTCCCACTAAGTTTGTTTTGCCGGTACTTCGCAGATAAGGGCCAGGTTGAACCGGTGGTACAGTATTGACGATGGTCAAGAGAATTTGTAAAATACAATTTTGATTTTGAACAAATTTTCTATTTATTGTCACGCAATACACCCACCGTATAACACGACTGCGGCCTACTCCGATCACTTGGTATTTCGAGCACCTTCCCCATACAAGGATACTTCCCCATAGAGATAACATATATAGAGAAGGGAAAGCAACCTAAAACGCCTCCGTCTCAGTCAAAAGAGAATGCAAATATGGTTCAGTATGTCTTTAGGCATGTATTTCTCTCTGAACATGCAAGATCAAATAAACGAAGATCGTATAGTATCATAGGCCTGCATATGGCTTCCCTCCTCTATCTATATTGTCTTATAATATTATTATAAGCTAATAATGTGATGTTCTCCTTCTAGAGCAAGTGTTTCGGATTAACATATTGATGTCTTAAGTTTACGCGAATGTTACTTATTACAACAAAAGTATTATTACGGTGGACTGGGTCCACCCGTGACCATGGTTGCTGTAAAGCTTCTGAAACGTCGGGCTAGTTAAATAATTAAATTAACCGCGATAGAATCCGTAAAAGTACTTTTATTGTTTCGGTTCAAATTTGCCACCGCGAGCAACGGAGTAGATGCTCCGTGATGTGGGAGCCACGCGATGACATTCCTTTATACATACTTTGTTTGCATGTATAAAATATGACGCAATATAATTGTTTGCATTTTTTGTTTGTTTGCATTGAATAGGCTCGGAAACTACTGGACCGATTTGAAAAATTATTTTACCATTACCATCCTACATTTTTTGTGATGTACATAGGCTATAAACATTTCCTAAAATGCTTTGATAACTATGAAACTTCGATAATGTAACCAAAGTAGTGAAAAAATATCAAAGTCAAGCCTTATTTCGATATAGAATATAATATAGAAATTAGCTGTCACCATAAACGTTGTTCTGTCATAAATTTATTTGTTGTCATTACCATGACATTGTATCATCATTACCATGAATTCATATTTTTTATATTTTCATAATCAATTATTTTTTGGCCATATTTCGGGAAAAATCCGCGCGAAGCCGGGACGGACTGCTAGTGTAATATACTTTTATGTGATCTGTCAATACGTTAGGAGTATTTTATGACAATAGTCAACACTAGTCACTTCAGATTATATGTTCACAGTAAAATCAGTATTGATGTTCGCATTACAACTTTTAGTTCCATAATGAGCGCGCACTGCCTGAGCCAAACCTTTCTTCTTTTTTCCAAAACTCTGTACCTTTTAAAATGTTATTTTGGCGCCAAGATGGCGGCACTGAACATGGCTAGTAAGAGTCAAGTTAGATACTAACAAAAACAGACAATACCTCTTAAAAAAATGTAATGTAAGAAAATGTTGCGTCGACAACAGTAGCCTGTTTGAATATTCACGCAGATCTGGTCACGCAATCCAATAAAAAATTTTCGTTATTCACACCTAAAACCATCACAATAGCGTAACACTATCCGCCATACACACATGGGAAGCAGTAGTGTGTCCGCTATGCAAGGTCACATAGTTCGCTCGAATAAGGGCGGTGCGTGAACAAATGGAAACTTGAATATTTTGCAGCACCTTATCAGCTGATAAGGTGCTGCAAAATATTGTGTGCATGTCCCCGATGGAGCTCCATCGGGGACATGATGGTTTTATAACGAACAGGAATTGCCAACTACTCATGTAACTTAAGCGCCATGGATAAAAAACATAAACATCATTCAGAACTTAATGCATTAAATCATATCCCTTGTTAAGAATTATACATTGAAATACCGCTATGGCAATTTGAAACACCACCACTCCAAGTTCATAAAGTTAATGAAAGTATTTATGAAAATTAATTACCTAGGTGTTACCAACCTGTACACACAAAATTTGATGATTCATTTTATTATTATTTTTCAATTATTTACATTAAATTTAAATATTGTGGGTGTAGTTTTATGATAAATTGTTATGTGTCTAAGTATCCCACGATACCAGCGTACAGTAACATGGTCGGAGTCGCGCTTCATGCGCTTTGCAAGCAGCTGGTGGCTGGGGGAAGGAAGAAGGGCAACGCATCGCCATAGTAATTATGCGGATGTTTATGGGCGTGCGATTTCTTGTTTGCCCCCTATAATATATCTGAGAGATGGATAAGTGGATGTATTGTCTTTATTTTATAGTATAGGGGGACAAACAAGAAATCATAGCCTTTCTAAGACTAACGATGCCCATGAACATCAGCATAACTACTATGCGGATGCGTTGCCCTCCTTTTCACCTTCCCCCACAATGGGCCACCGGCAACTCACAAACCGCATGAAACGCGACACCGTAGATGTTACTTTACGGCGGTATCAAATGAGCGTGAGCTAACGCCACTGTCGTGCCGGCCCAATTCCGCTGCGATGCTGCATGGCACTACCCCTTACTAAAATGCCTTCCCTTATACCTCATGTTGTCAATATCTAAATAAGGCCACGTACACACAGACAAGCGCTTGCTTAGCGCCTAAGCCTAGCGAGGAGACGAAAGCCATAAAGTGTGCCGACCCTTAATTTTGAAAACAAAATTTAAGCACCCACTTTCTAGGACAATAAAGTGGCAAGAAGTCGTACAATCTTGGGCTGCACCACCTTTAACTTGCCTAAGGCACATGTTCCTTTTTGTTTACGTATCATTAAGCTAGACGCCACAATATTTTATAAAATAAATAAAGTAAATAAAAATAAAAAAGCCTTTATTTCTTGCATCTACACTACATGAAATATATCTCTACAACATATACTACTCTTAATTATTATTATTATTTTAAATTAATTTTCTTGAACGCGATAAATATTTTATTGGCTTAAATTCGCAAGAACCCTTCCTCGGGTAAATGCCTCCTCTGGAACAGACCATGACTCACCGTCTCGTGCCACCTGAGTCCAATCTGTTCCAGCTACCTTTACTGTGTCTTCTGACTGAAAAGACTGTGTGTCTCTTACCTCTCGGACCAGGCCATGTCGTTATTCATTTAGTCCATTTATCGTCTTGCAATCGTACAATATGTTCTGCCCATTTCCATTTAGTTTTTTGCGTGTACAACAAGTGCATCTGTAACTTTGTAGGTGGATCTTATTTTCTCATGTCGAACTTTAGTCGTTTACTAATGTTGAGCACGCGGCGTTCAGTACCGCGCTGGCGGGTAACAATTCTGGTTTCCACTTATCTGGTGTACTTCCACGTCTGGCGGCCGTATGTTAGACATGGTAACATTGCTTTTGTTTTTAAATTTATTGGGATATTACTTTTAAAAATTTACTTAATACTCCAGTATTTGTTTCAGGTATTTTAGCGGCGTCTATCTTCTTTCCATTTCAGTGATTTTTTGTCAAAGCCAAGTTGTTTTCCTGAGGCATACATGCTTTTTCAATAGGTTGTCCCTTTTTCTCGGGTGTTAGTTATTCTTTTATTGATCAGGGAGGAAATTAATTGGTATATAGTGCGTAATAAGCTTATTGGCTTGTAGTTTGCAATATCGTGCGGGTCGCCTTTCTTATATATTAGGATAATGTGGGTTCGGACCAATGTACCGGTGCTTTGGAGGTTGCCAGTATGAAATTAAATAAGTGCGTCAAGGGTAGAGATTTTAAAGCCTCATTTGTAGTATTTTTGCTAGTTTATTGCTCTTTATATCTCCTTAATATCAAATAGGTCGCAAGAGCCATCTGTAAAAATATTTGATATGATAGTGCTGTTGCTACATATCTAGCTCTTCGGCTATATAAATTTCTGTAGAATTCTGTGGCTATGGCCAAGACGTCCTTTCTGCAATTCACTGTTATTTCTGAGTTTTTAGCCTCCTCAAATACATAGAGATAAAACTATAAGGTACTGCAAACGTCATTACTAAAACCAAAAACATCCCAGAGGAGCTCATGGTGTGGCGCATTATCATAGGCACGTTCCACCATTAGATAATCCCATCATGGTGCGGCACGCTGGCGGAATTGATTAACTGGCAGACAGGAAGTTGGGACGTATTCCTATTCTTGCGACTGTATAGTCGCAAAAATAGGAATTTGTCCTAAAACTGACTGTCTCCAAGTCTTCTTGCCGCTATAACAACAAATACTAAAAACAAAATAACTTAAATGTTTAATCGGGTCTCCCATGCAGCCAACGATTGGCCGTTATTTTTGTAATAAACAAAGGAGCAGTCGAAGGATTTTGATAACTACTAACGTCCGTAAACATCCGCATATTTACGATGGCGATGCGTTGTCCTCCTCAACTCCTCCCGTCCAATGAGCCCCGTCTACTCATAAACCATCCGACACGCGACACCCTAAACTAAAGTTGTCAGTTTACGTTGGTATCGCGTGAGCGAGAGCGTCCTCACCTAACCTCTTGCAAAATACAGGGTGTTTCGTAAGACATTGAACAAATTCGTAGAGGATATTCAGTCCTCGGTTTACAATTCGCGTTGTATATGTTTAAAATGTTTACACACATTTAGATTTATAGCCTGCAATAATAATTTCTTAGGTTTTCGCTGATGTTACCAAGGGCATTTCATAACAATTGTAAATTCCACGTATGTATGTAAAACCACATCACGTCCACACCTGCATAATTACCTACACATAATCCTACCTACCAAGAAGTGTAGATGTATGGGTGCTATTTAAGACTAATATATTTTTTAATGGTATAAGGGATCAAACGAGCATTCATTCTCCTTCCTTCTGTCCTTAATGTGGGCTACCGGAAACTCACCCAGTGAGTGAGTTTCCGGTGCACTGCACGACACGTGACATCATAGCTGTCACATAGCTGCGGTATCACGTTGGAAGGCTCCGCGTTCTGGTCGGCCCAATTTGGCGACCCATCACTATCACGGTACCACCGAAAAGTGATATCTATGCTGTCGCGCTTTTTGCTGTATGTAAGTTTCCACCGGTCCATGGAAGGGAAGTGGGAAGAGAGGACAAAACGTCCGCAGAGAGCACGAGATATTAAAAATTAGGTTATATTTATAGTATATCCGGACAAATTAGCACTTGGATCATTTTGATCACTAACGACGCCCATAAATATCTGTACCTGTAGTTGTAATGCAGACGAGCTGTCCCCTTATCACTCCGCCTCCGGTGGGCCACCGTGTACTCAAAACCGTACGAAAGGTACGTCCCTGGTCGTGCAGGCCCGATGCAGCGGGGCACCACCTCTTACTAAAATTTGTCTGCGCGTGTCCCCATAGTCTTGGATTCGCCACGCAGCCGAACAGAACTTGTTTGCGTGGTGGCCCTAGTGCTATAATCAGGTTTGATTATATGCTCCACAACTAGAATTTAGTTTCAGGCAGATGCCAGATACACCCACGCAATGATTTTGATATTTTATCGCTCGCGCAATAGTAGATGTAATATGTTTTTAGGCATAGACCTATTAGGATTCCAATGTCTGTCTGTCTGTCTCAGAAACCGTGATAACTAGACAGTTGAATAAAACACATATGACGTGTTCCTGTTGCCGCTATAACAACAAAAATACTAGAAAATTGTTACACTTTGACCCGACTGCACCAGATGGAGAATAATGTCTCTTGAGAGTTTGTATGTATGTATATTACCTCCTACAGCCTAAACGGTTTGACGGATTTTCACATGTGAGGTGTTGTGAGATTCGTCTCGATAACGCGAGCGCCAAGAGGTACCTTAAAAATGGCAGATTTTGGGGGTAAATTCGTGAAGTTAAACTTCACGAAACAACTAAATAAATATAATTTTTCGGGTACTTTCAATAATTTGTGACTCCAGGACATCTGGTTGCTGTAAAGCTTCTGAAACGTCGGGATAGTTAAATAATTAAATAAACCACGATAAAATCCGTAAATGTAGTTTTATTGTAAAACCTCCTAAATTAGTTTCAATTATTATATGTATATTATTTTATTAATTGTAAATTAAATGAGCTATAACTTTTTCAAATAAATGAAATAAGAAATAAAGCTGTCTGTCTGAATGTGATCGTTTTTTTTTTCAATTTCTACAAAACCAAAGTTTTCACCAATAGATGGAGCTATTTCCGAAGAAGGTTTTAGTGTACAGGCAACAGTCCAGTTTTTGTAGTTACGACGTTAGCCTATATATAAAACTTGGCCGTCCTTCATGTTAGAGAGTGCACGGGACCACTAAGAGAGGACTGTCGCAAATGCCCCCCGAAGGGGTTGAAAATATTTTATATAAATTCTTCATCATAGAAGTTCGTTTACCCAGGTGAAACCACTAGGCGCTGCTAGTATTGTATAAAAGCGAAGGGTCAGTAATTCACTCATCCACGAAATCTCAGAATCTACATCTGTCCAGTCATACGAGTTTCAAGTTTTGCATAGGGTTCTTTCTAGGACATAGGACGTGCTCACAAACATAATTTTGCGGAATTCGACCCATTTTGCGGAATTCGAAGCGTTTTTGAGGGTGGAGAGTGGGTGGGCTTTTTGAGGATGTAGTACGTGGGTGAATTTTTGACGGCGGAGTACGTGTTTTCTTTATGGAATATGAGAGGTCATGCCAGCGCGTTGCCGTCCTTTAGGATGGGCGTAGGTTCTTTTCTTGAAGAACCCCATATCGCATCGATTCCGAAATACCGACTGATTAGTACGCTAGTTTATCTATACCATGGTTACTGCACCAGGATCATTTTAAATTCATTTCCTTTTCCATGCACATTAACGAACCACTCATTGTGTATCTTCATGTTTATGTATAATGAGTAGAAACATGTTACAGCCGGTGACCATACAGAATAATCCCGTACCGAATTCCCACCTACCTGAG
This sequence comes from Eumaeus atala, assembly GCA_017140195.1. Taxonomy (NCBI): domain Eukaryota; kingdom Metazoa; phylum Arthropoda; class Insecta; order Lepidoptera; family Lycaenidae; genus Eumaeus; species Eumaeus atala. The sequence continues at coordinate 199,145 of JAFELO010002759.1, forward strand.
TGCCCTCCGCGATATGTATCTTTACAAGGACGGACTGACATGGCCGCCTTATTTGTTTAATTCATTCGTTTATTCATATTAGTACTGATCCAATCCGGCTTCGCTGGACAATAACCAGAAGAACGTTATCCTCCTAGTAAGAGGCAGTGCCATGCTGCCTTGCAGCGGAATTGAGCCGGCCACGCCGACGACCGGGGTGAAACCTCTAGACCACTTGATAGCGCCGTAAAGTGACATCTACTGTGTCGCGTATAGTGCGGTTTGTGAGTAGCCGGTGGCCCATTGTGGGGGAAGGTAAGAAGGAGGACGACGCATAGGCACAATAGTTATTCTGATGTTCATGGTATGATGATCGGTAGTCGTACAAAGGCTATGATCGCTCGTTCGTCATCCTATACTATAAAAAAGTATCGTCTTATTTTTTTGTGGAAGCCTCCAGTCATGCTCCTGTCCATGAGCTATTATTCATTCTCGTCAGCGCCGAGGCCATTTTAGCTACCGCGCACGAATGCCCGATGTCAGAATCGGGGATGAGGGACACCGCGGCCTCTCTGCCCAGGATAATAATAGAGTAAACTAGCTGTTATAAACATTCTTATATCGGGACGCATCTGTCCCATCTGCGGGAGAGAGGGGCCTCGGATTTCTTTTCGACCCCAAACTTGGTATCGTCGCTTGACGAGCACTCATAGTAATCCGATGAAACTGTGTGTGTTCCGATGAGGCTGTGTTGTGTTCACTGGACTGTGAGAAAACGGATCACATACAGATTGGGCCATAATACGTGGAGAAGTTCGGTTCGGTGATTGTCGGATCTGATCAGTGAATAGCAATAATGATGTCCAACGCTGCCCAGGACCCGTTACTCGCAAACATCGACTAAACGATGCCTGGTAACTAGAGGTTATGACTTCAGAGCGCAATCTGCAGGTCATGACGCGTCCGGGACCATGCGGGACAGGGTATGCTGCTAACGCAGCTACCCAGCTATACGGTACTATCCTAATCCAATTTCTCAAAGCGTACACCTTACTCAATTTCATTGCTGGATTCCATCAATATTACCTGAAACAAAGGAAGTGAAAATTAGTATTGTAGCAAATATTGTAAAGCCTGGGAAACTAGACTTCGCGTGCAAAGGTCAGATGATAGTCTGTGTAAAAATTAGCGCCCTCGTCAAGTTTTATGCATTAGGTAGGCTCTTCATTCCATACCAGTCCATTACGAGTCACGGGGGCAAGTAGACGTTATTTCACCTTGGTCATAGTGCCTAAGGTTTTCCCTAAAAAATCTAATATCACTTTCGAGTGTATGATTTCAGGATCTGCGCTTGAATAGGCCCACCGTGAACACTAGAAAACTTCATCGATAAGGATCACACTCACAAACGTCACTTACGCGATTATAAAGTCTGTCAACGAATTATACCCCCATTAAATTCTGTACGTACGGCAAGCTTTCTACCGCTATCAACGACCATATCGGAATAAGTAAAATCTAGACCCGCGTCACCTGATGTCAGTCTAATGGCTGAATCGTTAACGACTTTCGTCAATTATATGATACTCTTAGGCTTAGCTCACATCAAAATGGCAGCGAATCGTCACTTTTAACATCATAATATTTTAGACTATATCTTCATTACTATTGTACGCTAAGTATAAGCCTTAAATTTATCGTTAGGGAAAATTAAAAAAGAAACTCGGTGCCGCGAGAACTAGACGACTCCTGCACTATACGCGGAAAATTTTCAGTTTCGCTGCCGGCTGCTACCATCTCGGTTTGAATGGAGCCTTATGATACCAGCGGATAACAGGCGGGGTGGGTGCGTAGCAATTGGGTTGCGGATGCGCAGCGGACACACCACGCATGCGCAACGAAAACGTCGAAATCCTACGATCTAAATACGTCTCCTGTCTCCTGGAAGTAACAAAAGCAACTCCATTTTGTTACTCAATGTATTTTACGTCAACTAGCTGCTAACACTCGACGAAAAACCTGCGTTGCGTCCACGACGTGTTCGCTTCGACGCGCTCGCTACGCGCTTCGTCCGAAATTAGCTCGCAAATCGCTAGTGGGATATCGTTCTTAAGCGTGTCATAAGCGCCTTCATTGAAAACGAATTGGATCGATTAGACTTCAACTATGATCATGCCGGTTTTATGTTAAATGATCAGAACAAGTACATTCACTTAAAAGAGTTTATTTTACCATAAAAATCGATCAATGTTTCAGTTCTACATAATTAACATTAGTTTCTGTCCGCAGGCCGGAACATCATACTTATTTAATGTAGAACCCTAATTTAGCGAAGTGTTATGAACAAATATGGGGTATATTTGATCTCAATGCTTCGATAAGTTACGTCGTACCATAATGAAGTAATGAAATGAACTATGAATGTTTTCTGTATAATACAACAGTAGTTTTTAGAGTGAACTCGTAAGAGTTTTATACACATTCCTCGCAATAACTACTGAGTCTAATTTATTCATCTGCTATATTACTTTTTTCACAGCTTTATCGCAGATATATGAAATATATTGCCGCAAGGCTGAACCTTGCGTCCATATACTGAACTGAAAAGAAATCTACTTTCAGATAATAGGTAACCAGGTGCAATGTTGCGGACGAAGGCCTGGGGGCCGCCGCACACGGGCCACCGAACACAGTCACAAAACGTCGCCACCGGCAACGTTCCCTTACTTTTCGTACATTTTGTACAGACTCACCGTACAGGGTTGATTACCGGCGGCCGCCACACGCTAAAATATATCAAAATATATCGATGACAGCGTTACGTGGCTGCGGGCGGTGTCCCGTGTGCGGCGACAGTAATTGAAAAAGTTTTAAAATGAATAATTTGAAGTTTTAAAATTATTGGGATTTTTGATTTCTAATAAGAGTCTTAGACTACAATAAAGCCTTTGATCCTATAGACCACAACTATATTTGGAAAGCTCTAAAAAGCAAGGTATTACGACAACTACATAAGAATAATTTAATACATTAAGTTAACTCGACTCAAATAGCACAAATAAAGTTAGAATTCAAGGGAGAACCAATTTAAATTAAAAAGGGGGTTCAAAAAGCGGACCTACTATCTCCAAAACGAAATAGGAAGGAGAATTACATACTCGTGGTAGAGATTTTGGTCAATGAAATATAAGAAAAAAACAAGAAGTACCCACTAGCATCGAAGCGAAAAGTATTCAATATGTGTATTTTGTCTGTTCTAAGATACGGT
>JAFELO010002759.1:202574-248259 GCA_017140195.1 Eumaeus atala
CATCTAGTTCTTCCACCTGACCTGCAACTTCTTTATCCCCTCGAAAAAAGAAGATTCCGGAAAGTCGGCGAAATAATCGTTTACTGCGACTATCACCTCATCTTTGGTCGAAAATTTCGAGCCACCCAAATGTTTTGTTAAATTTGGAAATAAATGATAATCCGAGGGGGCGAAATCCGGCGGGTGGGGCAGCAATTCGTAGCCACAAACGTGAATTACAGACATTATTTCAACCAAAGTGTGAACACGTGCATTGTCTTGATGAAACAAAACTTTCTTACGCAACATTCCCGGCCTTTTTTCTTTTATATCTTCCCGGAGTCTTCATAAAAGGTTACAATAATAACTAGAATTTATACTTTGACCTTTCGGTAAATAATCTACAAAAATAACGCCCTTCGCATCCCAAAAAACAGAAGCCATGACTTTGTTAGTCGACAAAACGACCTTAGTCTTTTTCGGTGTAGGAGAGTCTGATCTTTTCCACTGTTTGGATTGTTGCTTTGATTCAGGTGTATGGTGGTGAACCCAGATTTCATCCATGGTAACAAATCTAGACAAAAAGTCCTCGGGATCAGTCTCAAAAAGTTCCAAACCGTCTCGCGAAATTGTGTATCTAACTCGTTTTTGTTCAGCTGAAAGCAACCTCGGGACCCAGCGAGCAGAAACCTTATGGAACCCCAGCTCTTCCGTTATTATGTGTTGCATCCGGCCATAACTAATGTTTGTTATCTCAGCTATCTAACCAAGGGTCAAACGACGGTCACCCAGTACGAGATCACAAATTTTATCGATGTTTTCTTTCGTGGTAGGCCTACCACTCCTAGGATCACGTTTAATGCTCTCACGACCGCGATTAAACTCAGCTACCCACTTCTTGACACTGGAATACTATATTACAGTAGATTTAAAAAGATGTCATAGCTCCATGTAGGTTAAGCACCGAACCTTTAGATCCACCCTCGTATATAGGTTAATAAATAAATAATTAAATGTCCTGGGAAATTGGTGGTATAACACCTCCGTGTCTTGGAGAGCCGTCGTTCCCGAGCCTGATCTCTCTCCAATCGTGTCGTCCCATCGGAATAGGAGAATGTGGGAATAGAGAGTGCACTAGTGTCCCGCATAAACACGTGCACTTAGCACTATGATTATTTTCTTTTTTCGGATGGACCGATTACTGGCAGCCATGGTATTGCACTACATGCCTGAACAGTTCATCGCACTATCGAAGATTTTTTCATATAGAATATGGTGGCAAACGAGGAGATGTGCAGCATGTCACTACCTCTTCCTAAATAAATTCCTATCTTCTTGCTGAGTAACACGCACTATAATGTTATGTCTTAAGCAAGGGACTATCTGAAATCTCGAAGGAGCCCATCATTGCCGACATCAAATAATGACCTGAACACAACCTGGCTCAAACTAAATAAAATATCAAAATCCGTTATAAACAAATAACAAATCATCACGCATCTTTATGAAGATGTGTAATTGTCAGAACACGGAGAAGGCGTCACACGAACACGAGGTCGAACTTAATGTGGAGAATATACTTATCTCCTACACAGCGGATGCCGATTGCAAAATAACACACTGGTTATGTTATTATACATTAATAACGCCAGAACCTTACCCGAAATTACTGTACCTTATGATTCGACACGAATAATTGTGTATCGACAGAATGGAAATACTATCAGAAATATCCAGTGTTGTTCTTTGTGGCTAAGTTTATTAAAACTTATCTATAAACTAAAACATTTTAAGTATATTAAAACTTATCCATGTAGAGCAACATTGGATATTTTTGATAGTGTTTTCATCTAAGTTGTAATTGCTGCATTGCGCCAGAATCTGGCCGGAACGACCGGTGCTATTTCTAGTTAACAGTGCGAGTTTGGTTATAAAAACAGTTCAACCCCATGTTACGTAAGGGGCTTACCGATGACCTGAAACTCTGGTTCTCATTTCCTGCAGTTCATGTAACTCTGGTGGCCCAATGGCGGATCGTTAAACAAGTATAATTCATCTGCATAATCTCTGTTGCGTCAATGTCTATTAAGGTTTATGGCTTAGGAGGTAAAACGAGCAATAGGATAACTTTGGTACATACGTTCCGCAGACAGCATGCCCTAATTTACCCCAGCAATGCCGGGCAGATGTGGCTGCAACGCCTCAATTATATCAATAGACACAGTGACACGTATTTGGATCCTCGTCCATTTGTATTCGCGTCTCCGAGAGCACAGCACAGATTATGTAACACCGCCTTGTAGTTACATGGGCGATTTAGTAATCTGCGCAAACATTTGCATTTTTCACTCATGTTCCACGAGGTGAATATAGTTAGCTCTTTATGTGCAGCATGTCCAAACACAACAATTTTTTCTCATTCATTATTCAAATGTGCTGTTTGCAAAAAAACTTTAAAAATCTTATAGCTGTCCAAGGGTAGAACGAAGAAATATTTGCATCGCCCCACGTTTGTCCAACAACTCTTAGGTCCAGATATGCCCAACATATCGAGGACATACCCCTAGTTGTAACCGTTTTTTTTTTTTCAGTTACGTGCACTATACAGAGATATGATATTGATGTCAACACAAAGATTCCCGTTACGTCTAACCATACTTGCTAAGAGTACCCATGGTTTGTTTTTGTACTAGGCAAATGCAAACAATTATATGTTTAGTATTTATTTTTAGGTTTATTTATCGTTCTAGACCCCTTCCGGTAGGATTAGCCATGTCTAGCTTTAAACAGAGAGGTGTGGAAAGAGTAGAGAGGCCTTTACTCAGCAGTGTACTTTAAAAGAAAAATATTAAAATAATTATCATTATTATGCCATAACTTTTAAAGTATATTATATAATTATTTTTATTATCAAAGCATTTTGTAATACCTATCCAATACAACCTTTAATGTATTAATATACCCTACATATTTATAACACTAAGACATTATTATTTTCTATATATTAATTAAGTTATTATTTTCCATAGGCCTTAAATATACATAATTAAAAAGATCAGTTTTCCAATAATCGAATGATCACGTGTAAAGAAAATAAATCGTATAAAGGAGCGAATGCTAGAAAAGAGAGCCCTCCGGTCAAGGTCCCTCCCACGGCATAGCGAGCCTCAGCTGCGTATGGACCACAAGAGCCTATAGGCTGTTATTGTGAAACACTCCCATGGGAGTTACAACTTACAAGTACAGACAAGCGGTCTCGACCTATACGTACGAACCAGTCGAAACTAAATGTCAAACAGCAGGGAGTCAATAATAAAATTCGGCAGACATAAGCGATAAGTTTATGAACTATAAATTACTTACAGGCTGATGACATCACCTAGTAGGCTCTATGTAGTTGTGTATGTATATATATATGTGATGACCCTAAATTAGGACTGGTCCGCAAGTTTGCAGTAGCTCAGCGGGCTATTTACATTATAAAGTTACACTCAAATAGCTGGTTACACACTCAGAAGATCAGGTGGCAGATGGGCAACTAAAGTTAAAGTTCTGGAGTGGAGACCGCGATTAGGAAAACTAAGTGTTGGTCGATCGTTCACCAGGTGGGAAGACGATCTCAGTGCAGTAGCTGGTCCGGGATGGATGCGAGTAGCAGAAGATCGGCCTTCTTGGCATTCATTGAAAGAGGCCTATGTCCAGCAGTGGACCTATAAGGGCTGATAATGATGATGATATATTTATGTAGTAATTGTCAGCCGTAGATGCTTTGTGACCAGATACGATTGCCGGTAGGTAGAAAAATGCTCAAGGCCAATCGAATAATGTTTTGCCAGCGAAACATATTTCAAAGTAAATAAGTGATATTGGACTATGTTTATGTCGATAAATAGTAGTCAAACAGCTCTACTGTATTCATAGTTCCACACAGGGTGATAAGTTCCTATGCTTGAGTTCATCGAAAGAGGATAAATTAATAACATAAAAGTTGCGGTGAACCGTTGGGGCAAATGCCTATGGGCGTTGGGAGTCAATCATAGGGGGGCAAACGAGCAACGAAAGGCTCCGATTTCTCGTTTGCCCCCTATTGCTATAAAATGAAGTTGCACGCGATCCGATTTATAGCATTATTTAATTTAATTATATTTGATACCGGATCCCAATCAGATAGTAAAAGATGGCCCAAGCATGCTTTAAAATAGGCATTTGTTAAGCTGATTTTATAGTATAGGAGTATTAACATCCGCATACGCAGTAGCGTGGTCCACCTCTGACACATCCGTCAATGGGCCACGGGCAATTCACACCAGGCACATGATGGAATGTTGTCATAGCGATACTCGAAAGCACGCCGGCAGTGTTGCAGATAGCACCTAGTATTGCTTAAAACACGAGTGACGACACTGGACGGTGGGTGAAGTCGTGTCTTTTGAAAGAGTTCCTAAATTTGACAAGTATATTACAAAAGTGACGTTCCACCAATTGTTGTTTACATGTCGGACCAGCACAACAATATCATTTAATTAGCTACGCAACTGCTTATCGGGCGCGTGACCGCCTCTCCCTAATGCGTCAATCGTGAGTCCAACATCGATAACTCTGTAAATCGATAATCGACGGTTACCAAATAAGTGCAGAACAATAAAGTAAGGCTGAGGGCGGTAATTGGCGCTCACTTACCTCCAACAGCGGCGGCGGTTGAGACGAAAACTCGCTCCAGGGCCGCAACAGAGCACGCTCCGAATCCGCATCGGCCGACGCGAAATTAACACCATACTTCCTCCATAATGATAGCTCAAACAATCTACGCCACGGTATACCATCACACTTGGCTTTTTTCTTAATGCTTCCCCGTATCGAGCCAATTCTGACAAAACTCTCGTTGGGACTTCCGTTCTTACTCCCGCCTCTCCATGGCGGTTTGGTTCCATTTACGGAACTTCCTGATATACTTCTCCGAGTAACAATTTTCTTGAGTCCTTTTTGCTTCTCGTCAAAATCTTTACCTTTCGCTTCATCTCCGTTACTCAATCCATCCTTTACATCTTCAATGGTCACGACCGTTTTTCTTTCTCTATAACTTCCTCTCGACGGGGTCCTCGTGAAGGTATTCCTCCACTTTTCGCCGTCTATTTCGTCGTGGATCGCGGATATGGCGGTGTCGTCGGCGTACCTCATGCGCGCGGTTTTCATCAGCGACGCCCTGGTGTTTTGGGTGAAGAGTCGTTCGCAAGGGTCGGTGATTTTGTGTTCGCGTGATTTGGACGTGTTCTCGGAATCCGTGTCGCTGTGACCGTCGTACGAACTCGTGCTGTTACTAAAGCTCTTTGTGAACGATCCACTATTCCTCGACAGAGGATTCTCGTGTCTCGACGCCTCTTTGATTTCGATAAAACATTCGTTTTTCGAAGATTTCTTCGATTGCACACTCGTGTTGGAGTCTGATTTAACGAGCGCATTGTGTTTTTGGTCAATGCAGCCGTGGGCGTGCGCTTTTCCAGTGCAGTGCTTGTGTATTTTGGCGAGAGCTGCTAACGTCTTATTACCATTCGGCGAAAGTTCGTCGCCGCAACGTAGCGACTGTTCAAACGACCCTTGTACATGAAACATTCTTCATCTGCACTCCTAAAACACTACTCCCACACCACAGTGCACTTGTCAACTTATATCGACACCACTATCTGTTTTTGTACACTTTATATGCCAAATTCTCGCGATACACTTATAAGCCGATATTCAAAGTGGATTGAAGGCTTTCAGATAAAATGTTAAAGAAACAAATACAATATGTATGAGAGCATATATTACACAACGAATTAATTAATATATTTAAACGATTATCATATTTATTTAACGGTTATAGAGTATCAAAATATATATAAATCGAGACTTAAACCCATAATATGTATGGTAAGGTAATGCCATGCTAATAGTTCTAATGGAGTCGCCTTATGACCATGAGGCAGGGGACAAAGACCACAATTGTGTAGTATGGACATCATCACCATCACGCCATTTTGTGTACAATGAACGGAGACACAACTTAAAATAATGCCACGAGGATCCTGCAACCTGTGCTTCTTACATCGTGGATGTCTTACATCATATCCCACCTGGTCGCAGGTCAAATGACTCTCATTTAGTCAGAATTTCCGTTAGAAGAACTCAACAATTATTCTTTATTTATTGTAAATTTTATTATGTACTTGAAATGTAATTTACGAGAAGATAAACGTCGTCAGTGCCGTTGAAAATTAATGTCCGTTTGCAAGTTATATCGTGGCTTTCCTAATCGTCGAGCAATTACCCATGACACTACCGTATGACACGTATATTATTTACGACACATCTGCAAGTTTCTATGACACGGCGTATAGAGCGGGTGTCGTTTGAACTTTGATTGGGCTGGGCATTAATATGCATGTCGTAATTTGTGTCACAGTCGGATTACGGTGACTAAATGTCTACCTCCAGCGTACCGTCCTGCCGGCAGAGACCAGTATCGCAAGTATGAGGTACAGTCGGGCCGAGCGTTTTTAAACTTTTAAAGCACAGAGGGAGATACGCGCAGATATAATGGCCATAATCCACACAAGCAGAGGTCTTGTAGTGGCAATACAATTTTTCTCTCTATACAGACACTAGACAAAGCTGAATACACTAGTCTGATTTAGATGCGGATTTCAATTATGACCGCAGATTAGCTAGTTGGTAACGTAATGGACGCGATCACAGACGGCAGGTAACGCAATAGTAATCACTTTACGCCGGTGTTATTAATAACATGGGGTCGTACCGGCCCGAAGCAGATTCACAACTAAACGAAATTAAATAAATGAGATTTAATATAGCAACCTCGCCAAATGGTCGACTTAAACTCGTGCCTTAATAAATAATTAATAGTTATTATAACGACATATATTTGACTCAATAATTCACATTCCTTAGGTATTAAGTTCCTTCAAATTATGCAGCTACTTATAAAGTATAAGAAGTTCTTATAAAGTTAAATGTCATGATTATACAAAATACCAATCTATGTTTAAATGTAAAAAACTTTTAAATGTTATATACACGTCAACTCCTGTCTCCTCGTCTCTTATAAAAACAGAAAAAAAATACGGACGTTTTTAATCTATCTTTAGATAGATTTGGCTATTGGAGATAGATTTAGGCACATTTCGTATGTTACTAATATCAAATATCTATCAAATATTCTATCCATCGATACGTAGAATATTGAAAACGGGCGTAACTTATTATATGGTACATTAATCTCAAATCTTTATGTTAGCGTAAAAATGCCAATTGAACCGAGGCGGATGCTCTTTGCATCCCTCTTATACGAAAGGAGTCTAAAGTGCAGATGGAGGCGACGATTTTGCGCCCGGGGCAAGGGGCGAGGATTGGAAACTCACCCCATTCTACTGTCCCAAAGTTGCCGCTGTTGTTCTATGGTGAGGGGCAACCCTGCTGAGGAGGATACGTCGATCCCTTAGGGGACTGACTAGCCGTAGAGGTGCCCTGATGATATGTTGTTCCAGGGCACCTCCCCAAAAGCGGCACTGATGGTACTGGCGCTGGTTTTTGTAGGTACTCGGCCCAATAATGTGCCGCGAACCCCACTGTAAAGGTGTGTAAGTGCGTGACCCCGAGTAAAAAAAAAAGGTAGCCTGGGGTGAACCCAAACACCTTGGGCGAAGCCAATTGAACCGAGGGAACTGATCTTTGTATCTCTCCTATAAGAAAGTGGGACATAAGTGCAACAGGACGATGCACTTTTACTCACTCCACTACACTTGACAAAAGTTGGTGGGGTTTGTCCTGTGTTGCGGGGAGCCCCTCCGTGGAGGTGGCGTCTGTCCGTCAGAGGACGGAATAGCCGTCGTGGTCCTCTAATTATTCTCAATTCCGGGGCACCTGAAAGGTGGCACTGATGGTACTATTGGTGGTTTTAGTAGATATTCAGCACTATAAAATTGACATGTCGTATATATGTATGGTAATAATTTACCACCACGGGAACGGAGTGTCACCAACAGAAATATTCAGTTATTTTTAAATGTATTTTAGAGTATACACATAGGAGATAGTCAGGCAATAGCCAATTTGCGTTAAAAGAAGCCTATTTACTATTTATGCATATCACTCCAATTCCTTAAACGTCCATCAATAACTTCCAATACTTAAATCTAAAAATGGCGTGTGAATAAACAAGTAGAAGAAATTGACGTCGCACCATAAGCACGGGGCGTGTAGCGTCTACCGCTGGTAGCTACCATGTTCGGCGTTTATGCCGCTAACTGTACCGCCTACCCACGCCTCGAGCCAAGTTCTGCAACACACAAGACAGCATAAACAGTTCATAAATATTGAACAAAATGTTACACGGCAATCTGCAGCACCAACGATTTACTATACACTAAGGATCCGCCCCGGCTCCGCCCGTTCGCTCTTTCAATCTTCACCAACTTATATCTTCCTCTCAACATCCGTATATCTCGCGCTCTTTCAATCCTCACTAACTTATATTTTCCTCTCAACTTCCGTTGGGCACGTTTTCGTAACGCTCTCGTCACGCATTTACACATGCGTGTGAAAAGAATTTTAACCCCTTTAATTGTTATGCTTAATCGCTCTCACTTTAGACGAGTTGCGTTTCACTCCATCTCAACTTATAATTTATAACAAACGTTCGAAATACATACAAACTATGTGATACAACAATATTTCATGCACACATTAACATACGTTATATCAATTATACATAATTAAACGCATACAGATATTCTCATCGATTTCCATCCGATAAACATATACGTGAAGATTTCGGTGTTCATTCATATATTTCCTCATAACTCGAATTTTATGTTTCTTATCTTTAGAAATTGACATTAGCATTTTAGTGAAATAATTAGTAGTATTATGAAGTAGTTTGTTTTGCCACAGACCGCCCAAGAAGGACAGGCAAGAACATGTTACACATAACAAGTCTGACATCTCCGGTGAAACAACTATGTATATAAACGTTTTGTGCTGATGCGCGTACAATGTACAGACAGACAAAAACAACAAACACAACAAGCTTCTATAGACTTGAGAAGGCAGAGCTCTCGGCTTCTCTGCGTATCCCGTAACGACTCTGGCGTGAAGATGTGTTGCTGATGTTGTTGTTATAGACCCTATGAATAACCCCTTATTCATTCTTATACATATTCCATCTTAAACATCATTCCATATAAACCGAGTTGTAAACAACAGCAAGTGGCCAAGTGGCCCATTCGATGAAAGGAGGGCGGGAGGCCAACACATTATATTGTGCGGATGACAATGGGCGTCAGTAGTCACCAAATGGCAAAAACAAATTGACAAAATATATTTTAAAAAATTCTTCTGAAGTAACTCACAGACAAATAACAAAAATGTAGCAACTGTCGGTTTGAAGCTAGTGTAATTACTGTACAGGCAGAAGTGTATATTTCTACGAATTTCATAATTAGTATAGAATATAACTTGATTTAGCTAATTATTACTACACTGTTATAAGTATTGAATATATTCTATGACTCAAAAGCCATCCGTAAGTTGATAGGATCCCACAATTAACAAACGTCCATTATCGACGCCATATTAAAGCTAATTCCCGATGAAAGTATGACTAACAGATGGATTCTCGTCGTATGTCTACTTTCCACTGGCGGCGCGGCGTGACGCCATCTGTTAGCTCTCTTATCACTGCATCAATATTTGCACGTTATCGAGACACCTGAACGTGGGAACAAGGAACTGCGCTGACGCAAGCTTCGCTCGACCAAATGTTTTGGAGCAAGGCAAATCGGCAATCGGATAAACTGATGGCAACCTGGCACCCATAGATATCCGCAAAACCACAGGACATGTCTCCCCGGTCGTCGCGGCCCAATGCAGCTGCGATGCAGCATAGCACGACCTCTTATTAAAAGTTTCATTACTTAATTGGATAGCGATAGAATCATTTACATAAAATCCATATACTCGGACACCGAGCAGCGAAACGCGACCTCTTAGGTACCGAGCTCTTAGGTACATCACAACGAAGATACTACTACTATTATCTGTGAGTGAGAGGTAATTTTGCATGGTGCTTTAACAGTGTTATGTACCAGTATGTGTTGATGCGTCACGTCAGGATGACACGTGGAGGGTTGTGTTACGCTCCGAGGTGACGGATTCTAGGCGAGGAGTACTACGTGTATAATGGTAAGCTATAACACGCCACAGAGATACCAAGGCCTTATCTCATGGCCTTTGTATAACACAGGCATCAGCTGTGACCGCTGTCATCACAAGACAGATTATGTAAATATCTTGACAGATATGCTACAAATACTACTAGTACAAAAAAAAAAGGTTGAATACTTAATAACAATTCAAATACTTTATTTCCCTCGATATGTGTTCGAGAGAAATCTCGTTATAAACTCAATCACTTCAAATATTATAAAATGGGTTACGTAAGCATTGCGAAGATTATTCCGTAGTACGCTTGAGCACACATCTTACACACACTCTAATATGTTCACAAATTTACCGCACCATCTAAAAATTAATACGAAACATGGTTGAGCAGAGAAAAATATTATTTTAGCTTTGTTAAGTGGAAATAATTCCTACGTTAATATACTTTGAGTCTAAAATAAAGAGAAGGTAGATATTAGTGAAAAGCAAATAGCAGTTATTGGTTTGGTCAACGGCCCATGCAAATTGGTCTGGAGACAGATCCTACATGTGTGATAATACGGAAGTTGTTTCGTGAAGAATTTCATCATCAACCGACCGTCGATGTTCAAACATTTTCAGGATTCACAGGGTATTTAATAGACGATGTCCAAAAATATCCACATACGAGAATACGCGGATGTTTGTACCTACATACGATATGTATTTTTCTTTCTGAAGCTTCTTATCTGGCCGTGTCAATTTCACCCATACGATTTCTCGACCTATAAAATTTACTAGCATATCTATAGAAAAAGATGAACGTAGGATCTAGTTGGTAGCATCCATGAATAGATATTTAGCTGTCATCATCATTATTCTCTCTTTTATAGCATAGGGGCGCAAACGAGCTATCGGAGCGACTTAGTGACTGCCGACGTCTACTAACATTCACATATACGCCGCGATGAGGAAGGGCACATGCACCCCGTATCCCCCAATGGATAAGCAGCAACTTACAAACAGTACGAAATGGGACAGCATAACCACAACTTTTAAAGTCACACCAGCGGCAGATACTTCCCCGGCCGTGCCGGCAAAATTGAGCTGCAATGAAGCATGGCACTACCTCCTACTAAAACTACCTGGCATTAAGTAGGTATTATATTTATTTATATATGTGTGTGTGTATATATGTATATATATATATATATATATATATATATATATATATATATAAAACTCTTCCGTTAGTGACTGACTGACAGACAACGCACACCGCCGCAACTATTGTACATAGAAACTTGAGCTTTCATACAGGTTACATTCTAGGTATAAATGAGCACTAAGAAAGGATAGAGTTTATAATATGGAATTTTACCATGTTACGGGGGTGAAACCGCGGGGAGCGGCTATTTCAGTATAAAGTAGGTGACTGAAACGCGTTACCGTATTTTGTAATTAAAGCCCATTAATTACACACAATTCGTAAACAGACCGACGGAGAGAATCTATTCAAATGAGAAAACTACACGCGATTAGAAGCCTCTTAAAAAATGTGAAACGAAATCAATTAATTGAAATTCACCAGAAGATATACTGCACACAGTTCTTCCGACTTAATCATTATGATCATTATCAGCCTGGCGACGTCCACCGCTGGACGTAGGCCTCCCCCATAGAGCGCCATAGGTCACGGCCACGAGCCACCCGCATCCAGCGGGTCTCCATCACCTTAACCAAGTCGTCAGTCCACCGAGTGGGAGGCCGTCCACTTTCCGAATGAAAGCAGCTGTTTATTGAATCTGTGTGCGGGTGTTTAGTGCCGCCACACACGCACTGTTTAGAGCAGTTGAGATAAAGGCACGAGAGCAGTCGTGATGCCGATGGATACCGCAACAATAAGGCGAACCTAACCTTGTACCTATAAGCAACTAGTCTAGAATCAAAAATGTAAGAAGGTAATACTGAAAATGAGATGTATGCGAGGAGCTCGGTCGTCTTGGCCTTCATTGAAAGACTCTTATGTCCAGCAGTGGACCGATAAGGGTTGAAAATGATGAATACTGAAAATAAAATAATTTAAATTGTTACGAGCAAAAATTACTGCGTAACACTGATGTGAAGGACTTAGAAAGCCCGAGGGAAGGAGGTGGATAGCCATCTACCTCCTCCATCCTGTCCTTCAGACGATGGCGGCTAAGGCGTAACGCGTTTATGTCGCCTCTTAAACTGAAGTCGGGGAGAAGGGTGGAAACCGTAACTCATCGCACGGCCACAACCGCGTTGGGGCTGATCATGGTTGACGGATTAGCCCCCTAATGGAGGAGTCCGAACCCTTATGAGGGGCTGCTAGCACCCGCGATGTTTTAGTGTGTAGTCGGTTCATACTCGACTCCCCCACGCCTAACGATCCCACCCAGGAGTCAGGAATACTTGCAGTGAGTAAATGTATTTTCTCGCAGAACCAACTTCGATTGGAATCAGCTATTATGGGGGGACAAATGAGTAATCGAAGTCTTTCTACGACTACCCATAAACATCAGCATAATTACTATGCCGATGCGTTGCCCTCCTTTTTCATCTCCCCCCCCCCATTGGGCCACCACACTCACAAACCAGACGCAACGTGACACCGTATATGTCAACTAACTGACTCCGGGAAGGTCGTCACGCCGGCCCTATTCCCCTGCAATGTAACCAACTGATAACCCATTGTATTATGGTCAAATTTCGACAGGCAAGTGGTCATAGTTTTATGCTCGAACGTTGTGCTCGTGTAAACAAGCTGGTAACGAATTTGTATTACGCCAAATTGTTTAATGTATGTATTGAGCGATTATCGATAACCAGTACCGGTCTTTTAACAATTTAATCTTCAGCGTGTCACTTTCCAACGTCGAAAGTGGTCCGACATAGTTAAATAATTATAAATGTATGTAACGTGGCAGATATGTGTCCCACAAAGATATCGTTCGCCTACAGCGACGTGTGCCACAGGGGCATTCTGTTATACTAATTACAATTTTTTCCACTCAACCTAGACTGACTACTGCTCAATACCTTTACAGGGCCCCAAGGGTCGTAATTCTCCAAGAATAAACCTTAAAGGGGATAATCATATTTAAACTACAGTTGTTAGAGCGATGCTCAACCTAAGAACTATCAAAGAAATGAGACCCATATCCTGGGTCGTCCCCTGATCGATAAAGGATTGCGAATGAGGAATGTGACATCGTTCCTAGGGCCTATGAACGACTAAAGAATCAATCCCTTATCCCGTGTCTCCCAGTTGCCTAATAAATCTAGAGCGCTAAAATATGTCTCGGAAACATTACGACCGACAAACTTGAAATTTATAAACGAGTGTACGTTTTACGGGGTGGAGTACGCGGGTGAAACCTAGTGCTAGTAATAATATAAAATTAGAGATGTCAAATCGAGGCTCGTCAACCAAATGAGCACCTCGCGTTTACGCAGCGCGCCTCCTGCCATCGCTTTCTCAAAATCACTAATCACGCTCACAACTCATCGCGCTAACTATATCCGATACCGATTGGAAGCTGAGATATACTCGATGTGTGTGGATGACATCGAGCATGAACTGCGTAGCAACTGGTAACGCAGCAGGCGATATGTAACGAAATAACTCTACGTTAGCCAGTCGTGTGCTGACTGCTGAGACTTAAATATATGCAAGAATGCATAATATTTCTTTAAATATATGAATAGGTAATCATTTTAATTGCATTATGTTTAATATATATAATACTACTGAATTTAGTTATTAAAAAGTTACCCATCTTCCAATGTCTGGAAGGTGCTATGTAATGTTACATAATTTTTGTTTTCTTTTTTACAGTATAGTAGGAGGGCATACGACATCGTAGTCACAGAACGAAGTTAGCAGTCGTCAAAAGGATCCACTTTTGACGACTACTAATATCGTTCCTTGACGCTGATGTACATGCGCGCAACGCTCACAGACATGCGCAACACTCATAGACATGCACAACGCTCAGAGACATGCGTAGCGTTGCCCTCCTTACCTCCGTCCAATGGACCACCAGTTACTTTACAATTTTTTTTCACGCGTCTTAATCGTGCCGAAAGTGTAAACTTTCAATACAAAAATCGCAATTTTTGTTCTGATATTAGCTTAAAACCCTAATCAGCCTTATGTGTACATGACTATTGTCCAGTTCCCGTGCCTCGGGATGCAAGTTAAGCCTGCGCCTAAATTCTCCCAGGTAGTGTCGGACTGCAGACCCGTTGGAATAGGAGAATAAAGGAATAGAAAGTGTGCTTGTGCGCATATATTCTACGCTATTGTTGTTATTACCTTCCAGTACAATAATGATATTTCTATAAACGTTAAAATATAACCAAATATAGATTAAACAACTTTAGCATTCAGGAAACGTCTTCATTGTTTAAAAATAAAACATAAAACCGTCGACGACAAACGATATCGAATCGAAAGCGCCCCGCCACCCGCCGCTCCCCGCCCGCGTACTCGGAACAAAAAAATAAACAAACACAAGTCAATTAACGAGTGAACTCGGGATAGAATTTATGTGTCGAGTAACAAACTGCCATCGATACTCGGAACTATAGTGGATCTCTGACGCCCACGATAAACCGTGAAGCCTGAACGATATTAATTATAAGTTACCAATAATATAATATTTAACCTACATGTCTAATACTAATTTATTACTCCCGATTTCTTTAGAAGCTATGGAACTAATTTAACACCTAACTAGGTTTTGAACCTCGAAACACAGAACAGGAACCCTTATAAAATCATTTCGGACAACACCGTCTGTGAAGGAAAACCTCTGTCATTAAATCCATCTTGATGATGAAAGTAGGCAAGTGAAAAAAATCAATTTAAGTAACGGAAACAATCCAGAATTTGGTAATTTATTAGACAAAGAACACCACCTACTCTTATTTGCAGCTTGTTCCATACAAAATGAGTGCATAAGCACGTTCATGTTAAATTGTCAACTTTTATAAGTCGTTATTGCTCCTCCCTTCCTTCTGATGGTGTGATCGACCGACTCGGACTTGGCGGATTTTAAAGCATAAGAAAGTGGTCACCTTAACAAACGATATGCGACACCGGATTGAGCTCTGCTCGGACTCGGGGCTTGGAGTTAAGAGAGAGGAGAAAGAAATTTACAAAAATAAAACTTGAATGAATACGGGGGTATAGTCATTGAAATTTTATTTTTGTAAATTTATCATTAGCACATGGGACCTTAGACTAATGGGCCCTGATGCTACATACCGCATAACAACCTGTATCTGGCGCCGAGCATACAAGCCCATTTATGCATGGTGTTTTTATAACCGTATGACCCTTTTTTATTTTGATCATATTTCTCCCATTTATGCATAATTGTAGACATTTTCCAATTGTGCGAATTACGCCAATCATGAATTGCATCATTCACCTGCACAAACCCGAAGTATTCCTGAACGAGCCATTACCATTAGCTACGTTCAATGTATTTCTGTATCGCTCTAGTATCGCTTAATACAGCTCTGGGCTGGGTGTACTTATGAGTGCATTTGAAACATTTATCTTTCGCACGAGAGTTAAAAGGTTAAGTCAGTGATCGATTCTTCTTCAGTCTTTCTTACAATGATAATCGATCGATCGATTATCATTGTAAGAAAGACTGAAGTAAGGCAGTTTCACTTGCGGCATTCATAAAGATGAATGCCGCAAATAAAATCAAGCCGCAATAAAAGCAGTCGCAAGTTGACAATTTCATCTTCCTGTAAAATTACACGATTTTTTTCTTGTAGTACAAGTTTTATTTTTTTTTTTTGAAAAATGGTATAAAATTTGCAAATCGTAGCCGTAATTTCATCATTATAATTTTATAGTGCATTATGAAATCAGTTGTATGTGCACATAAAACAGTATAAGTCAGTTCCGTCAGGTGACGACTACTCCTTAAGAACGAATGCGTAACGAGTTAGAATATAACACTCCTTCGGTTTCACGCTTCACACGATTGTATTACATCGTTCCATCAGTAGAAGAAATACGAAAAATAGCCTAACACCGAAATTATACACGGCGAGAGCAAAGGAAACGGCAGATCACCACTCGCGTTATAAAATTAAATGATATTTCGATTACGAATATTTTAAACATTTTTTTATAACAATATCGATATGCTACAATGGCGAGCTTCAGCACAGTATATATCATATCTATCTACTGTGGCAATGAATTGAACGCGGCTGCTTTGCTCGACCGTCGATCACCACAGCACTACTTGTGTCATTTTTGACGCTCGTTTTTACGATCCGTTTACTACATCCGTGGAACACCGTCGCCATCAAACCACACTCCATACGCTTACATCCGTTTTGAATATTAATTCACTTAACCCGGAAATATTAACTTAATCTCTAAGACGACACGCGAAGTTAAATGGAATTTTAATTAAAATGTGATAAGAATTAAGATAATATTCAGAGTAGAATTTAATTCACACATAAACGTTATTATATGCGTATCCGTATCTATACTATTAGTCCTATTAATGATTTTCATGACTTTTCTCTTAGCGCCGTGCGTGTAAAAACTCCAGCCAAGTGCGAATCTGCCCCGTGCAAGAATAATTCCGCACCATTATCTATAGAAAAAAGACAAAAACCACGTGTGTAGTATGAGAGCCCTAAATTAATTAAGTTATTCAATTTTTTTATGTTACAGCTGCAATTGAAATGCATCATCTGTGAAAATTTCAACTTTCTAGCTATGACCGTTCATGAGATGGTTCGGTGACAACGGTCAGCGGAGTATTGGTAATAGGGTTCCGTTCCGTTGTTCACCCTAAAAATTACTCTCAACCGCAGTCTGCTTTTGTAGACTACCAACGCCCATAGACATCCACATATAGCAATTAGTTCAGAAAATAAAATAGTTTTATAAGGCGTTACATAAGTAAAAATATATCGAACTATTAAAGACCATTCACAACAAACTCTTTATCAATGGCCTGCGACTGAATCAATCACATTCAAAATGTATTCAAGACTTAGACAACATTGAATAACTTATCACAGCATTATAATCTATAATCAACCTTTTGTACATAGCGTAATGGTTAGAATTGGAATACGCTTCGTCTTATATGTACTGAGCAACAATACAGAATAACAGTGTCATAATCGCTTGCGGACCTTTACCGAAAGATCGGTAGTTATATTAACCAATTGACGTGATGACTTAATAACATCTACCATTTCATCATTGTTAACGACGATATTGTGTTCGGATAACTAAATGTCCTCGCCGGGCTCGGGGGTAGAATGATGGATCCATTCCTCTTCCGCAAACCGGAGAGATGCATGACGATTATAGTGTCATAATAATTAAATAAAACGCGAACCTCTCGCACGTCTGAAGACGGGAGAGAGCTTCCTCGGGCGATGGCTAAAGTGGCCTCGGCGTTATCATGAATGTGTTAAATGTCTCGTCATGAGCATCTGAGCTGGTGGATGAAAACGTTTGTTTTCCAAAACTTTGTATTGTTTTGTGAGATGTAATGAAACATATATTATGATGGTAAGGCAAAAAACCCTATTAAAATAACATCTACATTCATAGTCGTTTAATAATAGATAAGCCTCACGTTTGTCTATTATTAAATGGAAACATTGTAGACACATACATGTCACTCGGAAGAATTATCTAGAATTTTCACTGCAGATATTGTGTTCTAAGCACAATAGCCCGCGGCGTCTACTGGCATATACCAGGGAGTAATAGTCTGCAATAGTCGCAATTAGTGTGGCCTACCGGATCGTGACGGCCACCGCTGTGTTCTAAAGACAATTTACATGATAATACTTCGGCGCTTGTTCTCAACTTGTGTCGACAATACAATTATTAACTCCTCAGTGAAATTCTGAAAATTTAAGAGGAAGCAATTTTTGTTCCATTTTTTAATAACGATAATTTAAAGACGAAGCAATTTTTGTTCCATTTTTTAATAAACTGAATATTATTTTACTTATTTAAATAATGAACGGTGTAAGAAAATGTTCTAAAATATATTTCATTCCAAAACATTCGATGGGATCAACACTTACGCGGGTGAAACTGCGGGACACACCTTGTATGTAAATGTACAACATCATCATCATTATCAGCCCTTATTGGCCCAATGCTGGATATTGGCCTCTTTCAATGAACGCCAAGACTACCGATCTCCTGCTACTCGCATCCACCCCGAACCGGGTACTACACGGAGCTCATCTTCCTACCCGGTGAACGGTCGACCAACATTTCGTTTTCTTAAACGCGGCCTCCACTCCAGAACCTTACTAGCCCATCTGCCATCAGTTCTTCTGTGTGTGTGACCAGCCCATTGCCACTTCAGCGAGCCTAATCGTCGCGTGATATCGGATACTTTAGTTCTCTGCCTTACGACTTCGTTATGTAAATATACATATATAGCTAAATTCTCAGCACCGAGACCGACTGTGTTTGAAGCTTATAACTAGTAAAGAAGTTATGAATTTGACCCTACTTTAGTTACTATAGATAAGATCGTTTATAAAAACGTAAGATATAAAAATTTAAATTATTCTAAACATATTACGATCTCGTCACTTGGAAGTTACGTTTTAACTAATAACCTTGAATTGAATTAAGCATCAATTTGAGTAACGCAGAGATATTTTGATACAAACATACATATTCATGCAAGTGTATGTCTATCGACTCCACAACATTCACTGACCAGAGGGCCATACATACTACAAAATCTACTTGAAGTGAGGTTTAAGCTTTTAAAAATGATCATTGATAAGTGTTGATGTCTTAAGTTGACGCGAATGCTATTCATTACAATGAAATCCGTAAAAATAGTTTTATTGTAATGGATAAGTGTTCACACTGTTATGCTGTAGATTTTTCGAAGTGTCGCCAAACACTTCCAGAAATACTCGATACTAATGTTAACACTCAAAAACATATTTGGGTTGGATTTTCATAAAATTCGTTCTTAGCTGAGCTTAAAAGGAACCTACTTGCAAAATTTGAAGTTTGTAGGTTCTTTCTTATCTATAGCATCGGATACAAACGAGCAGTTTTACACTTGTAATTAAGTGATCACCAAAGCCCTTAGACATCCGCAACACCAGAGACGTTTGATGACCCTGAGATATATTTGACGCTAGTAACAACGCGGAGCGCGGCTATTTTATAATAAAACATTTCATTTGCTACTCACGAAATACCCAAACTCTTCATAAAATATTTCTTCCTTCTACCTTCCTGTAACCATCTATGGTCAGGTTAACTTAACAACCATTGCAAATGGAAAGGAGGCAGCGAGTGCTGGCAAAGAGCCACCTCCCAAATGGTCGGAATAACCGTAAGTGGATTGCAGTGGTTGGAACTCGGCCATTTCGCAGTCTACTGAAAAAATCAGGTCGACCGTAATTAAAAGTTCAGACCTAATCAGGTCTATATTTCAATTTCCCACAATTTGATGACTAGTGCAAAGGTGGTGTCAGGACTCTGCGCAACCGACGCGTCTGTATGAAGAGAGTGTTGAATGTGGAGGCAAAACAGTACTGTAAGGATCACGACAAGGGACACCATTCTGTCTGTCT
Organism: Eumaeus atala; assembly: GCA_017140195.1. Lineage (NCBI taxonomy): Eukaryota > Metazoa > Arthropoda > Insecta > Lepidoptera > Lycaenidae > Eumaeus > Eumaeus atala. The sequence goes on from JAFELO010002759.1 coordinate 222,405, forward strand.
ACCTCATTAGTAACTCGCGTGAACACGTGTTGTTATTACTGCCCAATCGTATTGATGAGCCCAGGGAAATGTTAACATCTCACTTGAAACAGTAAACGAAAATTTTGCGTTAAAAAAATGGTTTCCGAGACAAAGTAACATTATAAAGAAATACTATAGTAGATACTCAATGTAATCGTGAGCCATCGTGATTTACTGGTACTTTCTAGGAAGAAAGTAAAAACAAATCGCCTACTTCATCACAAAAGATACAATTTGTATGGTTGACGCTTGTTTCACCACAGATAAGGCACGCACTGCACTTAGGATTTCACTGGTCGTTAAAGGAGAGTCTAGCGTTAGTGATTCCTAATAGTTTAATGGTCGAACGTTACTTAGCTTTCGTCCGACATCGTTGCGACTGTTATGATTAAAAAATAAGTTGATGAAAATCGACGTAGTTTTTAAAACATACAAATACTTTCCCATGGCCCATTGGAAGAGGGGGGGGGGAGGGTGATACGACGCATCTGCGTAGCAATCATGCGAATGCATTTGGGTACCGGTCGTTATCAAAAGGCTGCGATTTTTCGTTTGGCCCCTTATGCTATAAAAATCGTCCAAAAGATAAAATTTCCGTGATATTTCCTCAGCTGTGCCGGCACGTTAGCAGCGAGGAGGTTTCTGAACGGCCGTAGTATATGGTGTGGTTCAATAGTAATCAATGTATGCAATAGATAAATATTTTTTACACGAAATCTACACAAATAGGTTGCCTAACTGAATTCTGGTCTAATAGCATGAGATACTCGTGTGTTATCCGAGATGCTCCCGCTAGGTTCTATTCCTTTATTATTTTTTCACAACTTTTTACTAAGACAAATTTTTTGACCAGGAATTAACTGGGCAACAATTAGTGTTTAGTTTATAAAGCTTAGTTTACTGTTACTCGTTATCCGTATATAATTTAAACAACAGTAACTTTTCATACCTACGCATGCTATGATTTTACAGAGGGCAGTGGTCATTGAATTGCTACTCAAAAGGACCGGCCTGGCTATAAAAGTGCTCAAGTATGACCATCGTGAAGTGACGTCCATACCAGAGAGAACCGGGGTTTAATGAACCACCCTGATGATTCGGATAAAGGATGAATTAAAAAGGCAAACGGAGAACACTCGACTAACAGTATCCGTGGGCCACATGCTTCTTCGTTATGGCACAAAAATTTACAGAATATTCTAAGCAATCTTAAGAAACAACTTCAATCTCTTACTCATAACCGAGCACAATGTAGCAGCGGCGGTCGTGGGCGGCGCCTACGAGACCTCGCGGTAAATTACGAATCTATTAACAAATCATAATTCTCACTTTCTACGCACTTGTACCAGACCTTAGAGGTTAAAAATGGTTATGAATATCATTGTTTTATTTACATTGTAGGCGGCATTGGAATGTTCTAGTAGAAAGCTTGCTTAAAAAAGATTTGGAAGATGTCGTGCCACTACTGCGTTGCTGGCAAATCGGACCTGCCAGACACTCAGGTTACCCTGTACCCACCCACGTCAAAATTATATGAAAAAATAGGCTTCACTGACGCTTTTACATCTGTCATAGGGCGGATAAGTTGATGACCAACGCATTTGCATCAGCTTTGGTTGTGTGTGTGTTTATGGGCATCGGTTGTTACTAAAGGGTGTGACTGCTCCACCGTACTGTAGCTACAATTCATCGCGCTCCTAGGGGTGCGGTCGGTCTAAAATAAACGCGTTCCGAGATTGAGTTGAAAGACTACTCCTCCTGGACTTGTATCACTAATTATTAATTAGGTATAAAATACAATTACAAAACGAGTAGGAATATGAAATGAAGACTAATTACTTAATTAGAAAAAAAAAATTAGGATGAGGTAGTGCCATGCATGGTGCATGACACTACATCCTCCTATGCAACGGAATTGGGCTGGCACGACCGGGTACCTCTCGCACACTTGATACCGTCGTAAAGTGACACCTACGGTGTCGCGTTTCGTTTGGTTTGTGAGTGGCCGGTGGCCCATTGGTGGTGGGTGAAAAGGAGGGCTAGGCATCGGCATAATTATGGTGATGTTCATGGGCGTCGGTAGTCGTTGAAAGGCTTGATTACTCGTTCGTCCCCCTATTCTATAAAAAATACCTATGCTAGAAATGTTACAAAATAAAGACACTTAGAAGACAAATAGGAGAAACAATTATCATTATTTTTTCAGGATTATTTGTCTCTGTCTTTTTGAGCTTGATAAGGTACGACCAATCAGCAGTGGGATAATGATGAGTATCTCGAAACGCGTAGGACGAAGTGGAGTGAAAAGAAATTCTTATACAAACAGTCATGCCACCGGCCGCCGCATACCGACCGAATAACAGTAAAATATTGATTGACTTGGACCTTTCGGCTGCTGTTTACATAGTCTCGCTTCATTCACGCCCAATTACTTCATTGTACTTTTCGTTTGGCTAAGTATGCCTAGTAGCTGAAATGTCCGGATCGTAATATGTAGTCGAATGACATTAAAGACTCACTTTGTGGCCTAGCGGGAAGAATGTTGAACCACCGATCGCGAGGTCTCAGGTTCGGCGAGCATGCAAAGATGTAATATTGAATTCTTTAAATTTAAAATATCAATCTAATGTCAGGAAGTCGGTGCCCGTGCCTCGGAGAGCACGTTAGGCCGTCGCATCGGCCCTGCGTCTGGTCCAGCCTATATCCAGCCAAATCGGAATCGGAGAAAAGAAAGTGAACTTAAGTTCGTACACACACTTGTGCATATAATAATGTATATTCATAGCGTTATTATATATAGAGAAGGGGAACCAGGTCAAAACGCAGTCGTCTAATTTGAAAGAGACACTAGACGTGGCTCACTGTCTGTCTCTCTGTTTCATTATTTTCTCTTTACGCGATGCGTATGTGACATTAGATAGACGAAGATAGTAATACATCCTCACGTTCCGTCTCCGTTTCCAAGACGGCCACTCCCCGGTGTTGTAATTGTGTATGGTATCCCTTCTCTATCTATATCATCTCTATCATTATGTGTCCCTCGCAGATAGCCCATTGGACGAGAGGCGGAAAGGAGGACAACGCATTTGCCAAACTATTATCCGGATGTTTCAAGGCGTCGGTAGTCATGAAAGGCTCTGACTACTCGTCTTCCCCTCTATAATATAAAAAGATAGCTAGTGTCCGTAGAGATAGCAGCCGTGGCCGAGGCGGAGGAGTTTTTCTGGTTTATTAACTCTTGTAATTTACATACGTACTGCTAAATCTTAAGTATCTAATTTACTTAGTAAGCAATGCCAGAATGCAGCGCCAAAATTATCTTAAGCTGCCGTTGTATAGTAAAGTTTCGCCAGTCAAGCAGCTAAGTCATTTTATAATAAACTAGGGACCTATAGACAAGAAGCAAGTCAAGGGGACATGCCCCTACCATTGGGCCATCCGAACTCAACAGCCGGATAAACTGAACGAAAATAGGTATCTGTCAGAACAGACTCGCTTCAGGTAAAGAACACGTTATCTTCGATCAAATTTACTCGAATCATACTATGAATAAACTTATATTAACTTAATAACCCCAAGAGACACGAAACAATAATAAAATTTAGTTATGTTCCCAGGAGTATTATATCGATTGATATCTGAATAATAATTAAAATCGATTAACAACAATTATGCTAATACTGAACGTAGGTCTGTGGACACGTTCCATACGTCTGAGTCCATCCTATATCCACCGCTACCGAAATAGTCATCACGGATAATTCCGATCCCTTTTATAGAACTAAATAACGCATTTCGCTGCATAGCTCATGGACGCATATTCGGTCGTGTTGATTTAATTATTATTGCTAGGCAAAGTATGTTATCTCGATTGTCTAAACTCTGACGTGTGTCGGTTATATAATTTTCTATTACGTCTATTAGACAAGTCTTGATCTTTACCTTAGGTGTTTATAGTTATTTCCTTGTAGAATAATTTTAATAAAATGTTCGTTCACGGACATATTTAATTTGTTATTGTGGTATAAAAATAAACTTAATTTATTACTAAGTCGCGAATTCACACTTGTGGTACCAGTAGGTAAATATAAAAAAGTATAAAATTTTAATCATATAAATAAAACGACTTGAACTGATTGTGTCCCAGTTTATTTAGATACTAGCTATGCCCTATGGGTTTGACATGCGTACAATCTATCCAAAGGGAACATCCATATTTAAGTATGAAAAACATTTTTTTTTCCAGATTGATATCATGTCATCTATCCTGTGCCAAATGTCATCTAAATTCTTTAGATGACATTTGGCACAGGATAGATGATGTAGTTTTGTGTGGAAGAATGCCAAATATACACACAAATTTTCACATTTTGAACATTAATAAAATTATCCTAATCTTTCGGTTGCTACTTTTCAACAAACATGGCTAATGCTTTGGTAAATAAACCAAGTTAAACCACGTTGTACTATGCCTTATAGCAGAGTAACATTCGCCTAACCTTAAGAAATTTATATAATGATAATCGTTTAAATTTAAATAATTATTTAGCAATGTAGATATAATTTGTAACTGTCAGCCATATACAATTACCACATTTGACAACTTACTAACTGTCAATTTTGACTTACACACCAATCAATTTACACGGAAGACATCAATTACCGCACAATCGATTATACATTGGCACAACACTAGCACTATTCAATTCGAATTTCGAATTCTAATTTCAAACTGCTATATTCTAATACCGTGTTTCTATTGAACGGAGTAACGGCGCGTGCGCAAGGTTCGCGGCGACGTTTTCGACTGTTTACAAGTTAGCTAACTTCTTTACTTAACTCCAGAGACACGTTCAGTGTAATTCGCTATTATTATATTATTTTTATTTAATTTTAACTACATACATATAACAATAAAAATCATCAACGTCGGCCTTTAGATCCGACTATTTTGCTGCATAAAAGTGCCTTCTATGAAAATGTAATAAAAAAAAAATAAGAATAAATTAATGATTATCATTGTTAGATTATTTTATTGTTATTTAATGAATTAATTTCATTATAAAGATTATTGTTTAAGTCTTTTATGTGCGAATGAAATATATATGTAGGTAGCCGGCTATGTGTAACATGTTACCATCCTTTGATTCCACAAAGGACGTTTAAATGTAGGGAGAGCTCGTACTATTCACGTATTGCATTGTCTATATTTATACTAATGTTATAAAGAAAAACATTTAATTGCATTGAATGGTGTCCCAAAACTACTAGACCTCTTCGAAAATATATTTTACTGTTACAATCTTACATTATATTTTGAGAAAGGCTTTGATAATATGGAAATTTCGATAATGTAACCAAAGGTGCAAAAATGTATGAAATCCCCCCCCCCCCACTATTTCACCTCTGAGGTCCAAAAATGCAAATATGTTATGTATTTACTACTTTTAAATCAGTATTTTAAAAATACTTTTTTATGTTTCTTACTTTCTCTCAACCCCTATTTCACTCCTTCCTTCCTTAGTGGTAGAAATTCCCAAATGACTTCTTTGAATGTCTACTCAATAAAACGACTTTACTCACGAAAATACATTTCCCTAACTCTAATAGATTACGCTGGCTATGATGAATGAAATATGATGATTCTTTAGTAATAGGTACACTTTCACTGACAGCTATGCAAACGCGTTTCGTGCAATGTGTGTGTTGCCGGTGGTTCATAAAAGGGAAAATAAGTAAATCAACGCGACCCGACTACTGGTTTATTCCACAAAGAAGACATTAATTACCCAGTTACAGTGTCACGTCGTTATCACGGGCCATCATTATGCAGCTCGCTCGCTCGCGCCGGGACACGGGACACTTACGCAGCGGAAGCACACTCCATCTACCTCCCCGATGGCCCTCGGTTCCGTACCATCACACATCCTCGAATAACAATCACAAAGAGCCCTTTCTAATTGTCATTTACAAAGAGACGTATCTATTGTTCATACTTTTCGAGCTTATATGTATTTATTACTAGCATTCCGTCCCGGCTTCGCACGGACATTTCATGGAATATGGCAAAAGTCATTGGTTTACAAAAACATTTCAATACATATTATTATTAAAAGCCAAACAGCTTTAGCATTAGTATCAACATGTTATCCTATGATCATTCCCGATTTTGGACGTTAGTAACGGAACCAAAGCATGGCTGCTGGCTACGTGAAACAACCCCGATTCGTCTAGCCACGACTCAACCAGCGTTGACAGAGAAAGCAAACAATTCCCAAAATACCACCCTTATCTCACCCACAGCAAGTTTGGTCGTGCATAAATCAGTCCGTTATCAGTTACGAAATGGCCTATATTTAGCCTCAAAGCGCGCCCATCTTGTTCTAATAAGCCTGCATCCTGCTGCCCACTTCACGTAATTGCTATCATCTGTATTGCGATCTGATTAATGGCGATGAGCAGTATGTATACTGAACAACAGCTTCCTGCGATTTCATCCGCTTTACCCGCATACTGCTCTCCTATTTGTTTGTTACTGGTGGGTTAGCTCTTGAGAAGATGGAAACGGAGTCTGTTAGTGACTACCTACGCCCATTAATATCCGCATATGTAGATGCCCTATCTTCCTACCCCGGGTGTGTAACCCTTCTTTTAAAATACATTTGAATTGTTTCCAATTGTTTTTAAAATTAAACTCATTATTTGCACGTGCGGCTTTCGGCAAAAATCCCATTTTTTATACACCTGTGGTGTGTATTCAATATCTCAGAAGAAAAAAAAAGGGTTGCTCATAAGATTATGTTCTCTGTCTGTCCATCTGTACATCTATAAAGACCTTTTGCTAGGGAACACGAGGAAGGATCAAACTGAAATTCATGTCGATACCGAAGACAATCTCTTAAAGTCCAGAAAAAATCATAGGTAAAGACAACGCTATCATAGAAGTTGAGATGGTACGTGACCTAAAACTTGTGTATCAAGAGGTGGGATCTTCCGACACAAGTAAGGGAATAGAATGTTGTCGAGTAATAATAATAATGTCGTCTTAGCCGAATTTCGACCACGGCGGCCATCCCTACAGAGACCACCAGCCAACTATCCAGGATATATTATAGTGCACAAGTGTGTGCCGCAGGTACAAGTGCACTCACTCTTCCCGCAGTCTCCAGTGGAGCGGCAATCCCACACGACCGGAGAGAAAATAGGCGCAGGACCGACAGCTAAACGTGTTCTCCTAGGCACGGGGGTGTAACACTGCCAAGTTCTTGACTCCAAACCGTTAATAGAAATTGAAAAATCCCAATAAACACTTTGGTCCGACCCGAGGCTCGAACCCAGAACCTCACGACAGTGGTGGGATACACTCACCACTAGACCACGAGGCAGACAGGCTTTGTCTAATATTGTGCTGGTAGTGTTCACTAATGTTATAAACGTTTAATTTTATACGCCTTATGTAAGTTTGTTAATCTTTCACCCCAAAATTATAAAACGGATTTGGATGCGATTACCTATAGAACAGATATAGAGAACAATTTGGAATAACATAAAAATAACAATTTTTTTTTTTTATCCCGAGACTTGTGAACCCGGATTTCACAAGTGGTCGAACATACTCACCGCTGTACATGTGGGTATAACATCGGCCCACACATTGGAGATACTAATCCTCCATCAGTAAATATTGAATTAGGCTAAAAGCTGAGATAGTGCCCCGCCCACACGCCTCTTATCACGGAGCTGGATAAACATCTGATAACAGTCTTAAGACCAAAAAAATTTACGACTGGTTAAATGTTATCATCAGTTAGTTACTGCTTTGCTGACATCGCAGGGGCTCAAAAATCTCGATGTAATTTTCTTTTTTTTTAATTATGGAGTTATGTAGATATATACATCAGTAGATGTTTCCTCAATACGTTGCCCCTAGGGCCATCTATCGTAACTTTATTACAACCGGTGTAAGTGCTTGCTATTTCATTGTAAGAGGTAATGTCATGCTGCATTGTTGCCGAATTTGGCGGGCTCTCGCTCATATGATACCGCCTCGACGAGATGGATACACTAGTGTTTCGTATGGTTTGTAAGTTTCCGGTGACGGAGAGGGCAGAAAAGGGGCGAAAGGCAACATATTTCTGTAACAATTATGCTATTTATGGGCATCGGTAGACAACAAAAGGCGCCAACTGCTCGTTCGCTCGTCGGCACATAACACTGTGTGAACAAACCAGCACTCGACTCTACCGTTCCTTTACGTGCTTATCGCGTCAGCTTGGAATACTGCTAAGAATTTTTCTGAAATCTGAAAGAATAATCTAGAATCTTTTGATCATAAGGACTTAAATGTAAATGGAATATTAACCACTAAGTAACCTGACCATGCTTACTATTAGACCAGCAAGAAGTATGTACTTTTCAAGGTTCCTAGGGACCCTGTTACTTAGATTCCTCTGTCCGTCTGTCCACATGTCCGTCTCCATGAACCGGCCGTTTTATTCAATAATGGTATAGAAACCTTCATGCGAGAGTCGCACTTGGTCGGATTTAAATTCCGTATATGTTGCTAAATTTCGTATAAAAAAATACTGTTATGCTTAGTAAACTACATAGTAAAAACCGGGTTTATTTTAATAGCATCGCAGGGGCCTAAGAGTCTTGATGTATTTTTTTAATATGGAGTTATGCAGGTAAAATTACATCAGTAGATGTTTCCTCAAGACGTTGCCATCTATCGTAAGGTGCTGCATGTTATATAGCACTGTCTGCTGAGCCGGCAAACTAGATGGCGCTGATTCCATTTCAGGGTGTTTTTGTCGTAACACTAGATGGCGTAACATTACATGTGACGTTAACATGATAGAATTTCCTAACCAATCGGTGGCGAATATACAGTAACCTGAGAATTTATAGCAATAACCTTTCTTTGATTGTGACGTCGTGCGGTGCAGCGCAGCTATTTTCGTTTGTGATAGGTGCCCGACATTTTGTTTTGCAGTATACTCTACATTACGGGAAATATAAAATGCCATTAAATGCCGCAGGTTGGAGTACAGAACAAGACGAAAAATTAATTGAATTAGTTAAGCCACATCTACATTTGTACCACATAACTGATACTTCTAGAAATAATATTATAGCACGAGTGACAACATGGCAAGAAATAGCCAGTGAATTCGATAAGCCAGGTAATTATTTGATGTAATTTATTTGTTTACCTATATCAATCAAGACACTTATAGCTATACAATACAATATTTATCTTAGTGTAAGAAGGTATAGGACTGTTTCGTTTTAAAGACAAATTCTTATCACTATGTGTTCTCCGTGACATATGACATAAGCAAAAGACTTAATTGTTTCAGTTGAAGAATGTAAAAAGCGTTGGCGAGGTATCCGCGACAGTTTCACAAGGTCTAAGCGCTCAGGATCTTTACATAAAACAAAAATACCTATTTTCGAAAAGCTAAAGTTCCTAGATGAAGTTAAGGTTGTCGAAGAACCATTGGGTTTAAATGGCTTGGATTTAGATGAGGAACCTAGTACCGAGGACAGAACTGGGACAGAGGAGGTGATAACAGACAAACAGGAGTATTATGAAGTAAGTTGAATAAATAAATATTGTAACACCTAATCAATTTATTAAGTCATTCTCACAACTTCTTTCACTTGAGACAAGATTGTGTTATAAATACGAGACTCATGAGATTGTCTTTAATTGTATCTGTTACATGAACTTTTGTTTCACACTTGAGCTGAACATTACAAATGTTATGTAGAAAAAAAAGTTATTCTAATGTATAAGATGAAAAATGACAGGTTGAATCATTTTGGTAACTATATATGATCATAAATATTCACATAGAGGTTATAAAGATGTGTTTCATCCTTATCTCCAATAGGCTTTCTTCCCCTATGTTTGTGAATGAGATGTACCCTGCTCATGCTGTGCAGCAGAGGCACTACTTCTTACTAAACCTACTGTTACAATGATAGTGGGCATGTTACATAAGCTGCCTTATTAGACAATAATGTCAGTACATATATTTATCTATTTCGTTTTTTTTTTATTATAGGGGGAGTTGATGCCCTGGTTTTTCTTTATAATGCAGCTGGCACAGTATGAAGCGTCTATTGATGTGTTGCAAGCCTTTGATCCAATAACTTCTTTAATGGTGTTTTCTATTTCATATTATGGTGTTCTCTGACATTGAGATAAAATTTATTTTTTCAACTGTAGTTACAAAAAAATATTTTTGTGTTACTTTGGAATATTTTTCTTCTTTCCCTTTAATATTATTCATTCTCATATCTAAAAGATTCATTACGTATTTCCAGATAACACTAGTTGATGACATGGAGCACCAGGATCCTCTCATAAAAATGGTCCCAAAAGCAGAGGATGCAGGTGAACCTGATCAGCCACCTAAAAAAATTATCAAAAGGAATGTAGGACGAAAGAAATCTATACCAATGCCTCAAAACTTGCAGCCCATCAAAATATTACCAAAGCCTGTAATTATGAGGGATCCTAGGATAGTTCGGTGCGTAGAGACACCGAAAACAGAACAACGATCACAAATACTAGACAAACTCATAGAGAAAGTGCTGAGGGAGAACACTAATGAGGTGGACATATTTTTTAGAAGCATGGCTGCAAGTGTTAAGAAATTACAACCAAATTTAATACCAGTAGTTAAAATGGAAGTGTGTAATGTTATTGCCAAATATGAAATGCAAAGTTTCGATAAGAAAACAAAAAGCATTAATAAAGAGTTATAGAATTGTTAACAATTTATTTATATTTAATTTGTTATACAAGTTCAAGTAATACAAAGGTGTAATGTGACCTGACTGGACCTGTGTGGTTATGATTAAATTTACTACTATTGGATTGGCTGTTAATTTGTAATTGAGAGACCACATAATGTACCTTTGCACATTTAAGCCATTTTCAGCACTAATAACATGAAAGGGGTAGAATATTGTTATTTGTAATTCTGAATGTCTCTGTTAGCTTTATTGAATGGCATATGTTTTTTTTAATCTATGGCATACAAATTACAATTCAATTTCCATTTGTGAAAAAATATTTTAATTAACTACAACATTCTTCCTAACATCAATCCAGTAGTCATATAGGCCAATATTTTTTTATTCATGTAGGCACAAAAACTAAATATGCATGTGCATATTTTGACAGTATTTTAGGCATTATTTAATATGTCTTGTATATAATAATAATAAGTCCATTTCAAGTTATTATTGAGTCAGTTACATTTTCTTGTAGTATTACTGTCTAATGTGCCGAATTTACAGAATTGTTGATTCTGTAATATATTGTTATTAATAATTATGTTTGTGGTACCTCTCTGTATAATACAAGCGCCAGGTTGAGTTATGGATTTACAAAAATACCAAGATACACAGTCAGTGTCTTAAAACCACCCGTATAAAAGATGTGTACAATATAAAATTTTTCACTGCAAAACAAATTAAAATCATGCAACTTTGAAAAAAAAATTGTTTAAATTATGCACTTTCAAAGGTTTGTTTGTAAAAACGACTTATAGTCATGCACCTAAGGTGATTTTGAAAAAAAAAATGTTAAAATTATGCACTACTTTCAAATGATTGTTTGTAAAAACTACATAAAGGCCTGTAAGGTGACTGCAAAAAAAATGTTTATGTACAATCACGGATGCTTTACAATGACAGTTCAGTATGAAGTAGTGTATCTTGTACTTTTGTAAATAAATGTAATGATCACATTGTTTAGACACATACACATACTTTATACTGAAAGAATAACTAACAGAGTCCATCTAAAGCTTTAGGACAGTGAAATAAAAAACATGAAGGATAATCTCAATATCACATCCACTTTAAAAAATATTCCCATTAGATGGGAAGAGTCTGTAGTTGACAAATTCTTCTCTACTGAGATAGAAGGAGAGTAAGTATGTAAATTTAATGTTCCGTTGTTGCAGTGGTTCTCTAAGTGTGGGGCACTCCACAAGGGGAGTGTGAGCCAGTTCGAAGTGTGTATTTTATTTTCGGATTACACTGTAAAATAATACTGTGTAAAAATAACACTGAATAAAATCCTTAGACGAAGAAATGGCATTTTGAAGCAAACAGTAATAATTGCCTGTTAACATGTAGAATTATTTGCAAAATGACCATTTTCTTGTCTAAAGGTTTCATGTAAGTAAATATTGGTTTTAAGTAATGGCAGGAAGTCTATTTTATTGGTGCAATCAACGCCAGGGAGCTGGACCGAAAAGGTTTGGGAATCCCATCATACAGCCTGAATGGCTGGCAGGACTGTATGTATGAGGTGAATAGAGATAATATTGATAGAGAAGGGATGATTTCTTAGGCAGCTATGTGACGATGAGAGGCCGCTTTGAAGGATAGAGAAGGAAAAAGAGGTAGTGCCATGCTTCACAGAAGGAGGTAGTGCCATGCATAGTGCGTGGCACTGGCTCCTCCCATGCAATGGAATTGCAGACACGACAGGGGAGGTACCTCTAGCTCACATAATACCGCCGTAAAGTGAGCCGGCCTTATCTAAGTGTCGCGTTTCCTGCGGTTTATGAGTAGCCAGTGGCCCATTTGGGGGTTAAGGAGGGCAAAGCATCGGCATAGTAATGACGTGGATATTCATGGTAGTCGTAAAAAGGCTCCGAGGGCACGTTTGACCGCCTATTCTATAAAAAAAAAGTGAATGAAAAAAGAGGGACCGGCAGTGAACTACAGCTGTCTGTTCTAGCTTTGTCTCTCGACTTTGACGGCCGCATGTTAGGCTGGCTTGCTTCCCTTCTCTATCTGTATTATCTCTATGATGAGGTGCGAAAAGATTTTAGTGATATGACAAGCCTAATTTTTTTTTTTTCAATTTCAATTCAGTAATTTTAAAATAGTAAATGTAAATACCCATAGGTATTTATCATCCTTTAGCAAACGACGTTCGAAGACCTTTATTCAAGTGCTCGTGTTGAGAATGTTGGTATACAAAATTATTAAGCTGCCTAAAGGGTCTTCAAAACATGAAGAATATATTAATTTTAATCAATTAAAATTGTTTCAATAAATGAATTTGTTTTACAAAAATTGTGTTTCCTTGTGAACAGCAGTGATACCTATATTTAAGTATACCTCTAACAGAAGTTTGGTCTCTGTTTGTACATAGATACTATAAATATTCAAAATGAAAGATATCTGAGTGATCTTCGTAGGGTCAATAGAATCGAAATAGATTTATGACGTTAGATGTAGATACTTTTTTGACATTTATCGGAGAAATTGATGAAGTGAATGTTTAGATCGTGCGAGCCACACAAAAAACCGACGGTAAGACACTAAAATGTGATTGTCTTTGTGACAACTGGATGTCTGCAAAGACAATGACATTCATTTATGTGACATATTTTTGTAAAGTTTTACAAAGAATCGTTGCTTTTCACGTGTTTATATCATAGACATAATTTAGACAGGCTTCCCTAGACAGCCTAAAAAGTACGTCGAAGTAGATGAAGAAAGCAAATCTCGCTTGCTACTTGTCTCCCTTTTTTAACAGATATATTACATGCGTCTCCGCGAAATGTGCATACGAGACAAATATAGTAATGTATATCTTATCTTGCTTTTCTATTAATCAAAACCATTCCATTGAATGGTTTTTTGGGTGTAGAAAGTGTCTATACTTACTATATAAAAAGTCCTCTCTCTCTCTCTCTGTCTCTCTCTCTCTCTCTGTGTGTGTGTGTGTGTCTGTATGTAATCGCTCAATTTACTCAACGGATTTTCATGCGATTTCCATCCATGGATACCCTTGTAAGGTTCAAGCGTATAATCTATTCACGGACCAAGCTGGGGCGGATTGCTAATAGCAAGAGTATGTTGGATCCCAATAGATATAAGGCAGTAGTTAAAAGCGAAATATATCCGCATAATAATTTTACGGTTATACGGGCGTCGGTAGTCGGCACAAACCTACTACTCGTTTGTCCTCTAACACAGAAAAAGAATTATCCACAGAACCAAATAAATATATGACTTAAATGTAATCAAATATGTATTGGTCATGGGCCAACCATGACGAATGGTACATAAACCGATAGATTGGAAAGTTGAGTTCTTGGCCATTGAGGTTAAATCCACTTAACTATTTATCTACACCTCTTTATCTAGGCCTAGACAATAATGTAAAAAACGCATCCGCGAGACCTCTGTTGGTGCGGATATCAGCGGTCGTTGGTGATCACTTACCATCACGTGGCCAAGTGTTCGTTTGCCTCCTATGCAATAAAAACTTATCAATTAGGACCGTGCATCTGGACTATCACGCCAACTTGTGACTGAAACGTGCAGTCTTCGGGAATAACATACAGAGTGTTATAGCGGCTAGCTAACTTGTATTTGTCTGGCGTTGTCTTTAATTTTTTCGGTTCCGTACCCAAAGTGTGAAAGCGACACCCTACTATTTAGACTCCACTGTATGTCTGTCTGTCACCAACCTACTCACTCACCGTCTCTCACGAACCGCGATAGACAGTGGCAATTTTCACGGTTTATGTTTTTCTATTGCCACCGTAACAACAAATTTTTTGTAAAAAAATTAGAATATTTTTTTTTTATTTACAACAAACGTTTTTTCGCCGTTTTTTTATAGACAATATTAATTCGTACGGAACGCTTCGTGCAAGAGTCCGACACGCAGTTGGCGGATTTTTACTATCCGTATTTTTTTTTTAATTTAATTCAATGGCGATTTGTCTCTATATTCCTTGCCTATGCACGTTGGGAATAGGATTAAGAATTTAATTAGTTAAATCCAATTAAGAGTAGGACCTATGTGTTATTCTATACTTTCTCTTCCATTGAGTTCGAGAGGCCCGTCTCCAGCAGAGCACCAATAAACATCATGAAAAAAGCATCAACAAGACATCCGCATGACCCGAGGTTATGCAGGCGCGCTGCTGTCCTTTAAGATGGGAGTTAGCTCTTTTCTTGAAGAACCCCATATCGTATCGGTTCGGAAATACCGACGGTGGCAGTTGGTTCCACAGCGAAGTTGTGCGCGGCAGAAAATTACGCTAGAAACACACAGTTGCAGACTTTGGGACATCGAGGTGATGACGGTGGAACCTAGAGTTCTGTCGTGATGTCCGAGAATGGAATTCCGCTGCTGGTATTAAAACGAAGAACTCCTCGGAATACCGGAATACTCCCCGTTGTAGATGCGGTAGAAGATACAGAGCGAGCCAACATCTTGAATTGCTTGATTAAATTATGCACTTGTTTCATATAGAATCTGCTTAGTAAAAACGGCTTAAAATCATGCGCGTAACCTCGGCTTTAAAATTATATGTATTAGTACTCTTTTAAATTAATGGTGACACTCGTACAACGAAATTATATAACGTTTAGTGACACTTTGCTACTGAATCCTAAAAAGAGATATCAGCTCCTAATTAGTATATCAATACTACTAAAGTTGTGTACTACAAAGGTAGGGAAATAATAAAAGTGTACTGAAAGGCACACTATGTTAGGTCTGGGATAGGTCATCGGGATGGAGGCGTGGCGTCTAGACTGCGGCTCGCTCCCCGACACCCGACACCGACGCGACACGGTGGCATTGGAAGGGCGAGGAACGACCTTATCTCATAAAACGACTTGCACGGCGAAAACTTTATCGACATTTTAGTTCTAGTTCCTACTTCTAGATATTTTATTTTATACAATAACATAATATTAAACTTGTGCTACGTTGTGTTGCAGCCTACAGCTACTGTCATTTACTAAAACCGGACTCCTAAGGAGCCGGTACTAACATAACGATATTATTAATAGTCCGGACGAACTTTCGGTTTAGGCTCGTTTCCGCCAAAAGAAAAATTAGTTTCGGCCACTTTTTCGGTTTCGGCCAAAAATAAGCCGTAACTTTCGGCCGCGGCGAAAATGCGTGTTCTATCTTTACTGGAAACCAGTCGTGGTGGCTTGAAATTACGTTTTACAAATAAATGACTAGATATACAATTACTTTGGCCGAATAGAAATTACCACTCAACATTTTAGTTGAATCTTAGAGAAAAAAAAATGCAGTTTTAATGTTATTATTACCAGGGCATTGTAAGTATGTGGAGTAGTAGAGAATGTTCATCATCTCTTGTAAAATGTTGGAATGTGTTCGTAACGAGCGATTTAGAAGACGTCGCTCTTGCTTAAGTGGTGTTTGTATTAATATCGGATATCATACCAGTACTTAGGCCGATTCAGTGTTGGACAGAGGTATATGTTATACATTGATTGACATAGGGGTAAGAATGTGATTAATGTTGTTCACGTAAGTTGATCTTACTATTGTGATCTTCGTTGTTGGGCGATATGGTCGTATCACGACGAAGCCCTTTATAAATAAATAATTTAAAAAAGTTCGACACACACTACGCTACATACACGTTACGTGTATGTCACAAATCTAGTTCGATGCAAAAATTCTGATGATTATAGTGAAAAATGATTTCGTATAATTAGCAAATACAAACTGCACGAATCGCGACAGTATAGCTGTCATTTTACGGCGGTGATATGTGAGCGAGAGGTTGCTCTCCGATCGTCCCGGCCCCGTTTCACTGAAATGTAGCATGGCTCTACCTATTATTAACTTATTGGACGAATTACTATCATCTTTTATTATTAGGTCTTATTACCCACGTTGAACGGACGATACACACAATGATTGGCATGGAACCATTTGTGACCGGCGTATTATATAACATACGGTTGAACAGATCAATAGGAGGCTTTTATAGCTTACTTACTCATAAACATTTGCACAACCAGAGGTTAAGCAACTGCGTAGCCTTCCTATATTATTGGGGCGATCGAAAAACTTCACAAACCACATGAAATCCGCATCACTATACACGGTTCTATTATTGTATGAGCTATATATAGGTTGAGCAATGACGCAATGACATTAACACCTTTTAAATGTGTATTAAAAATCTAGTGTAGACTTTCTTAAATAATTGGACTTTAAGTATGAATAAGTGATTTTTCGTTTCGGCCGAAGCGGAGACCCACACTAAATGTTCGGATTTGGTTTCGGCTGAGAAACCACTCTCGGTCCAACTCTAATTATTAATAAAAATTAAACCGAGGAATGTTATCAGTGAGTGGATACTCAATCATTGTTATTACGTTTGTATTTTTTTTACGTAAAATTGTCAAAATTGAATAATTTTGTGAAAAGTTATGCATGGTCTGACATAATAAAATACCTACGTGTCGAATTAAGAACCTCCTCGGTTAAAACAGACGTACAACGTGTGTGTATACAACTAAGGGGAAACAATGATTGCGTACAGGTGGAAGCACTTGTACACATGCAGGCTGACGAGACCGTTTCCCCGCCTCGACCAATGTTCACACAAAAATGGACGTATGGATACGCAAATTGTAGAGAAGGTGTTTGGGGACTAGTTTCCCAGGTTACTCTTAAACATTTGTATAGTAAAAAGATTCCAACCGGAACTTATAAAATCGAAATTCGCAATTTATTTGATACATAACATCCTCATATGCTAATCGTGATTTGTATTTGTAACAAATCAATAATGTGTATTTGTATATAATTTGATATAAAAATATTGAATCGATATATAAGTGTTAATTAAGTACTAGTTTGTAATCGATATGGAAACTATACTGTGGTATAAAAACATTCGTAGGGTATTTGAAAATTAAACAAGTGCTCGTAATGGAGATTGTACTTAATTGGTTCATTCTTGTCTGGAGGTGTAAAGCGATGAGGTCTGAAAGCTATAATAGATACTTTGTGTTGAAAAGTGTATTTAAGTTGTTTAACTTAAGTTAAACAACTTATTGTTGTCATGCCCATGCGTTACCCTCCTCTTCCCCTAGGGCCCAACGGCTACTCATAAATCGCAGGAAACGCAAGTGTAACACCATAGACAGCACTTTACGCCGGTTATGTGAGCGAATATAGCGATAGGTTCATCGACTGCAACGCAGCATGGCACTATCCCTTACTAAAACATTACTCATAGTATGATTATAAGTAACCTAATGTCGGACAATAATTTTCTAAGTTCATACTGTAGCCTGTTTATTTGGATGATAGTTTCGGGGGACCAGCCTCCCCCCCCCCCACATCATCATCTCATTGAAAGAAGCCTATGCTCCGCAGTGAGCTGTAGCCTGCAAGACGGGCGATGATAATGATAACATTTTGAATGATAACGTTTCTGAAACACTACATTTTTTATGTCGGTTTCATGTAAATTTTTGACATGGGTTGACACGCCACATAGACAGTTTCATAAAGGTATTGATTATAACAACAAGAACTACGCAGCTCCACGTCAGATCCCTAACGGGGCAAAATTTGTCTCCATTCCGAGGAGACAAAATCAATCAACAAAAAAAAACAAGTCTTTTGACGGATTATTCTTGTTGGATTCACTCCTGGCGGAGTGGTTGTGGTCATCAATCGTCTGATTGTTCGTTGCTGGTAACATCTGCTTTTGCTATCTGTCTTCAAGTTTCTCCGTGTGTAGCGTTATGTGTACATTTGGTGTGGAAACATTTTGCTGTCGGTTTAATAAGGTCTGTCCATCTTGCGAATCATTTCATGGGTAACTCAAACAAAATGATTAATAGTATTATAATATTAAGATAATTAATTGAAACCTCTTTACGTGAAAAGTTTTTACTAAAAACCTCATAAGGAAAAAAAATTTACTTGCGTTGTTAAAATGAACAAAACATAATGAGCAAGTTATATAGACTCCTTGTTAATTCGCTATTCCTCGCTGTCAGACTGCCTTGCACAATATACGCGAAATTATCAAAAGGCATTTAAAATTCGTCTACATCTTATATGCACTTAACAAAGTCAACCCCAAGGAAGGCTACAAATCCATTCAATCTCGCATACAGTGCATTTCGAACCTAACATTCCAGGTATAAGATATACAATGGCAAAGCAGAATTCGTTATAATCCATAGCCTCCATTCCAACTTTCAACCCTCATTCGAGTAGGCCGCAGAATTGAATGGAGGCAATGCCCGCGGAATTTCTAGTGTCTGAGCTAGCAAAGCTCTATATAGATGCACTGAAATAACAAGATAGTAAAACGAAATATCCCAAAATTACTGATTTATCTTTTATTAAATTTTGTAATACATAAGAAGAGAAGTTGCCATATCGACAACCTTAATAGCCGAGTACACCGGCCGGTGTGTACTGACACCAGAGAGAACTGGCTATAGATAAAACACTTATATACTAAGGGCCGATTTTTCAATGGTTAGATAACGTGTTGGATAGCAGTTATTCGTCCGATAGCCAAATTTTCAATTTTTCAATGATTAGATGAATGTTATCCAAAGAATAAAATTATCTGCTCTTAGAACGGCCAATTAGGGGTATATCTGTCAGATAATTTGAATTTTGACGTTTTGAGGTATGTGGCCTCCAATATTTAAATATTGTTTAATGTGTTGTGTTTTATGAAAATTCTTTAATAGGTACTATTTTTTGTGAAAATTGATGTTTTTTGAAACCACCGACGATATAGCAATTATAGAGGATAGATAATTATAGATAGATATACCTAATAACCTCTGGCTGGAAAGAACGAGTAGTAAGATAACGAGTGGATAATCTTCATAACGGGGACGATAAAGAATTTTGGAGAAGATTGCGTCTTAGAAAGGAAACTGTGAACTTTTTACTTTCATGGATTCACGATAAAATCAAACACAATACAAAAAGGTAAGCAATTTCTTATAAAAAGTATAATATGTATGGTCGGGGTTCTATTATACCAAAGGATTGTCTGGTTACATGATATCTTGTGAGTTACCTATACTTTATTATGTTTCGTTACAGAAATCAGTGCAACAACTTCTATTCATATTGCGATTCTATGCTACAGGAACTTTTTATATAACAGTTCGGGATTTTGGCGGAATCCATATTTCTACGTTATGTAACATTGTGAAAAGGGTTTCTGTACTAGCTCTGTTAATATGCGAATTTCATTTTTGGAAAAATTTGAGGCCCAGTCACGTATTTTTGTATTTTCCATTTCGCAAACGACAATTACGTAGAAACAACTAATTGAAAAGTACTGGAGCAGGGTACCCCACCATCCCCACCATGGTTCAAGCCTTGTCGTAGTGGTGGGGCTTAGTAGCCTTGGATGAACCCTCTTATAAGAGGGGGCTTAAAGGTCAGTAGGAGGAATCGCTCTCGGTACCTCTTTTATAAGAAGAGGGGACTTAAGAGCAACAGGAGGTGGCGTTTTTGCGCACGGGGCAAGGGGCGAGGATGGGAACCTCACCCCATTGCACTGTCCCAAAGTCGGGCAACCTCATCTGTGGAGGTGGAGTTGGTCCCTTAGGGGGCTGACTAGCCGTCGAGGTGCCCTGATGATTGTTGTACCGGGGCACCTCACCAAGAGCGGCACTGATGGCACTCGCGGTGGTGTTTGTGGGTATTCGGCACTATCATGTGCCACGAGTCCCACACATCACTGGACCCCACCCAGGGCCGATGAAGGCGCGTAAAAACTTTTCCCCGCGTCAAAAAAAAAAGGTTATGCGTAGACTTCCAGACGGGCACTGCTGCTGAAAGATCCGGGACACCCGCGGGGTTTAAGTGAATACTTGATATATACGCCAGTCCCTCGCACCCATCGCACTCCACCTAGGACGAGTGCCACAACGTAAACTCATTTCCCTCGCTAAACCAAGAAAGGTAACGCATAGTACTGCATAGTAATGTAGAATAATGGATATTTCACCACAGTCCATTTTTTTGGGTGAAACGTCATTGACAGCTATGCCGTCGCGCTTCGTGCTGTTTGTGACTAGTTGGTGGTCCAATGGGGGAATTAGGTTGAAGGAGGACTTAGCATCTACATATACTGATATTAATGAACGTCGGTAGTGACAAAACGACATCGATATCTCGTTTGTGCCACATGATATAAGAAAGTATGTTAATATATGTACATTGTCCTTAATCACCTGATGTCGATGCGATATGTGTCAATGGTTAGAAGTAAAGTACACACATTCCGTTACTCTGTAGTTTGAATCAAATCGGATTGTAGCAGATTACACACACCTGGCCAGTTCTATAAATAGAAGCACCACTGTCAACTGAGTATACACAACATGTTTACGTGCAATAGACAACCTACTAACATATCTCGACAGTAGAACCGTAAGAAAATTACAAATAGCGTTCAATTTGGTTACACAATATTACGGTTCACTCCTTAACCATAGTGTGGTAGAGTAGAAACGCTTAGAGCATTTTTCCGCACGCAGCAGAATCATTGTTATACGTGAAGCAAAAACTTTGGACTCGTTATTACGAAAGTTTCGCGGACGAAGGAGTGTGAAATGTGGCACACTTATATTTTGTTATAATAAATAAATAATTATTTAAATGTTTATTTCGGACAATTTGTTAGTAACATCAAAATGTTTGAAACTATGTTGGTAGTCATCATTTTAATAATTTTATCTTCAAAACAAAAACATAACATATACAAATAGAAATTACAATTAAGATTAAAAATATAAATTTTTAAATATTTCAAATACACAAATTTAATTCATTACGCGCTTACTTAATCTTGCCATCCCTGGAATTTGTGTTCATCATTACATGTACCACGTGTAGGAGAAAGTGTAGAAGTGCAGTACGCTAATATCTTATGTGTCGCAGTCGGATGGTCCAAATCGTCGTATTTCATTACGGCTAGCCATTTTGAAAAAAAAGGGCTAAAAACTGTGACGTGTCAACGATTAGCCGGATTAAATACGGCTGAGTGAAATTGCACCAGAAAGATTTCACCGTTATACGAAATTCAATAAAGATAGCCTTATTAATATAAAGTGAATCTTTTTTTTTTCGGAGGGATCTAATACTGGTTGGCCAGTCTAGCCTCAACAGTTCGAATTACTACGTATAGTGTATCATTATTAGCCTCTTCGATAGGTCTTAGTTCTTAATTCCAACCCTCGCGGCGTTGCTTGACATGATAACAACAATGGCGCCGATTGTAGAATACAGAGAAATAAAAACTATGCCCAGATAGAATCCAAGGCATAGGTGGGAGCGTAGCTCCCGACTAAGCCAACGTTGTTAGGTTATTTTTTTAATTTAGAATTAAAATTAGACTTGCTACAAATATGCAAGAATCGTGATATCACTCTCGGTTCACTCGGCGTACCTAATTAGGGAAGTAGGCGGGAACACATGTTGGTGTTCTAGACTGGCTAGGCAAGGTCTGCCGCGACCGCGGCGATGCCCTCTGTAACGTCTAGCCATGTCACATGTTGTTGCCGAAGTGTTTCTGAAGGTCTGAGAATTGCAAGTCCGCATAACCCGACGAGAGATTAGGCGAAAGCGGCTGCATCCGCTTAGCTGTTGTTAAAGAAGTACATTGGACTTGTCTGCTCACATTAACTATACTAATCATATAAAGATGAAGAGTTTGTTTGTTTGGCGGCTGGTCTCAGTAACTACTGGCCCGAAATGGAAAACCCTTTGTGTTGAATAGTCCATTTATCGAGGTAGATATATGCTACGCTACGATTAACAGGACCGAAGTTAAGAGGGTGATGCTTGTTAGTAATAATGTTTTATCCGCAGTGTTGAGGAACATATAGATTGACATACATTTTAGTAATACAGATTTAAGAATTACTTTATCCAGGATTATGTAAATGATTAGCAAAAGAGTAATTAAGAAAGATATAATATGAGTTAATTAAGGAAGATATGAATTAAGTAACACCATCTCAATTAATAAATTAAAAAGTTATTTAAGAACGTTTGTGTGGTAATTTTACAAGGCGATGAAGTTTGTGGAGGGCACACATTGATTTATGTTAAGTAAAAGTGTTCTGTCTACTCAGACTCAGTTTATTATATTGAATCATTTATATAATAAATTTTTCATATTTTATAATGTAGGGGGACAAACGAGCAGTCTTTTCATGACTACCAACGACTATTCGCATATTTGTTATGCAAATGTGTAGTCTTCCTTTCATACTCCCTTCTAATCGACCACCGGCTACTCGAAAAACGTAATATGCAGTGATAAATAAAAACTGCATGAAAATTAGTTCAGTAGATTTTGTGAAAATCTCTCATATAGTCATATACACATAACTGTTGGGAAATAGTGATATACAATATGAACAGATTTTATAATAATTGTTTTTCTTCTTATTGAATATGTTCCGGGTCTAAAGGTAGTTTCAGCATTTCTCTCGGGCACCCTGCTATGATGATATCAAACGGCCATTAGTGGCAACAGCTGACGATTCTGTAAACACTAGCTAAATACTACAGATTACAAAACTGTGTAGGACTGCTCAGTCACGTGGCTGGGGTTCACTGCCTGAGAACGAATGTGATTCTATAGTGAAAAGTGTGTTAAAGACGAGACATAAGACGTCAGTCTAAGCATTGTTTTATACGATTCTACTCAAATTTATTCATACAGCGGGTTTTTATATCATTTCTCATGGAAAAACACCAAACATCTGGTTTTAATGCTGATACACATTTCTGTTTACATTACAAGGTAAACTCGGTTTACACATAAAATTCCACTCCGGCCGTACTATCATAACACATATGATAAGACAATTAGAACAATAAACACAGTTCACAGCTGAATTTATATGTCGGTGATTCGTAATTGCATGTACATTGATACAGATTAGAGGACCTCAATTACTTATCGTATAATACCAATCCTTTTGCAAAATATTGCTGTCGTTACTTCTGTAGAAACAATTAAAGCAGAATGTACACACGTTCGTCCACGAACGGTCCGAACAACACCTTTAGACTAGTGACTAATCCCAATACAATCCGCGATTTGCCTGGCTCAAATTATATTACCGTACCGGTTAGGTATTTTGAGACTACCGCGCGCGAGTCTTTTCACCGGTCAGAAGGTGCCCGCCGCCATGATAATAATAGTTAAATTGGCTGTTACAATCACTCTCATATCGAGATGCATCTCTTCCATATCTTCCATATCAATCATAGCGATTCGATAAACGGTATTGGGATTTAATTCGCTTCCATAGCAATAACTCCAGGTCCGATAAATAAAAAAGGGCATGAAAAAATTCGTGGGAATCAGTTACCGTTTGTGCCTGTGGTCAAGTATTGTCCGGCGCAAAAGCCCTTAGACTACAAACAGATTTTAGAGGACAAAACCGAAGCAGAAACAGTTTCGAGAAATCCTTCGATCCTCACGCTACGCAAGGCCCAAGGAATGTAAAAAGAACACAAAAATGTATCCATTTTATATCTCACTCGAATGAATCAGCGAGAAACACTTTTTCATCTCATTCATGTATTTCGCGTGTCTGTATCATACTAATTGTGTTAATTGTGATAATTGCCACGCAAACGAGAACAACCATCACAAGCATGTGTCCGGCGAGTCTCACGTAAACTATATAATAGACACAAGTTTAAAAAAAAAATATTATTATTAAATTTTATATTTAATAATTAACTTCTACATTCTACGTGTATTGTAAAACAAAGTCCACAAAAGCTGTGTCTGTATGTGAATGATTTTCTCAAAATCAACAGATCGGATTTTCATGCTTTTTTTCGTCAATCGATAGAAAATTTTCCTAGGAAGGTTTTAGATTATAATTAACTAAGTCCGGCCTGTGTTATGCACAAGCGAAACCGGGGCGGATCACTAATATATCTATTAATAACATAAATTACATTAAAGACATATTACAAGTATCTAAAGGAAGTACGTGATCGATTTTCACATAATTCTCTGAACTTATTTCCATGCGGTTTTCACGGAGGAAGGTTTTAGTGTATAATGTGTTGAGGTAGCGATCCGGCAAGTTCATTATTTTTGGGCGAAGCCGGAAGGGATCGCGAGTATAAGTATAATCGTTACAAAAAAAAAATTGTGTTTCCGGACAAACTTTCCTCTACGGCGCAGTGGAGTTTTTCTTATATTTTCTTATATTGGCATTATAGCAGTAAGAGCATTATTATGACTAGCGACTCCCATGAACGCTCAAAAACTAACAAACGGAGGGAAACGCGACAAATGAGCAACTGTCGCATTGTGGTGGTAACATGTAAGCGAGAGGTACCTGCCCGGTCGTGCATTGCAACCTGGCGCGACCTCTATGACGCATCTCTGCAGGACTCCGTCAGCGTGTATTACAGACAACACCACGTGCACACTTTAGAATTTCTACAGCGCGATATACTGATACGTTAATACAACATTGCCAGGTTCCATTGAAATTTTCGCATTTATATTATTGGTAAGATAGCTATAACCGAAAGCTATTTCCGAATAATATATTATAAATTTATGCAAGTCTGTGATCCGCACACGAGGCCAAGTCTGTGCTGTGAAGACCGGCGGGCAGTTTGTGTGACGTTTCGATTTCACAAGTTTGGAAGAGTGAGTCACTCTAGTGTGTAATGAAATTATATAGACGCGGACACGCGCGTGTATGTATGTGTGCGAATGTTGTGTGTGTGTGTGTGCACATAAATAATAATAAACCGCGATATAATCCGTTACAGTGTTATTGTAACAGCACTTCACACATGAAAGCATGGGAAGGGCTCGGCAACACCGTGCGGAGCGGACTGCGGTCAGAGGCACCCGTAATTGATATTGACGCTGTCAATCTCAGCGTTTCGTAGCGTCAGGCCAACGAGAGCATTGTGGTGAGATCAGAGCTAATATAAAGCCAG
>JAFELO010002759.1:248446-259255 GCA_017140195.1 Eumaeus atala
GAAGGAGTACCACTACCACCTACTTTTTAAAAGACTTAGTCTTTATTTTCTTTCATTTTTTATCTTCATTTCATATGGGCCGTCCTCTCTCTAGCACGTATCATATAATTCTGTCATTGTCACATGTGTTTCATTTTTATCAAAATGTAAGCGCAGTATAACAGTACATGTGCTGCTTCAATATTGCACAGTCCCCATTTACCTGGTTAACCCTTTTTCCTCGCAATTGTTAATCGCTAGTCGCGACATTGACTCATACACGAATAAGCAAATATTTTGAACGCTCCACTTGAGACGCCCCAGGTTTTCACGAACCCTGTTTTACGTAATCCCGGTATGGAATATGAAATAATGAACGCTTTATAATCTAAAACTTCTTATAGACGATTGGATTTTAAACGGTTATTAATTATATTTAACCTAACTTTAAAAAAATATTTTTTTTTTTAATTTAGATCTGCGGGCAAAGCAAAGTCCTGGATGGGACCTGATGGAAGCGTGGGACTTGTGGACAAACCGAACACTTACTAAAACCCCGCGGATGCCAGCCGTCTACCCTGAAATGACCCGGATCTGTCAGCAACAGGGCACGGAACAATAATACTATGTCGCAATCGCTTAACAGCTTTTATTGTCGTCTCATTATTTTGTATCGCCAGACTACTTTTACGTCTCAATATCTCCTATATATGACTCTATAAATTATTATTTATCTGCACATAAAAGTTGTTTATAAATCCGAAAACATTCTGAAGACAATGTTTCCTACACTGTTTAAAATCTCCCCTACCCTGTTGTCGGATAGAAACACAGTGGTAGTGTGTAGAAATCACTACCCCAACGATAAGACCAGCTCATAAGCGTTTAGTATGCAGTTAGATGTATGTTTCCTGTGTGCACAATAGAATCTATTTTATTTATTTCTTTCATATATCCTTTGTGTTTATGGTAAGGTAAGAAAAAAACATTAGCTATAGCCTATATCTACACTGTCACTTAATGTTCATCTTGCGACTTACTAAAAACTGTTGTAGTCGAAGACCACTGCCAAAACTCAGACAATTCCACCGAACTTGTCCAACGTTATTTTAAATACGAAAAAGAGCCTGGGCATGTGCGAACTCCCGCTACGGACACAGATAGTACAAAGCTTTTGCGCTAAAGCTAATTTAAGTCTTATGGTTGAACTTGGCGCAAGACGAACAGAGGCTTGAAATGTAATATAAACATAATAAACGAAATTGAAAGCCAACTGGTGAATTGATCTTCACATACCTGTGTATTTGTGAAGCGACGGCTACCGCTGCGACTGAGAGTCCCACCTCTGACGTTGCTGTCGGACAACTCGACCTCCACACCGCCGTCAGCGGCGCGTCTGCGAGACAACTCGCACAGCTCAGCTATCGGCTGCACCTGCACCGTCGATAGAATTTAGCAGCCGAGATCTTATACGAACTAACTAGGGTTGTGTACTAAGAAAATTACATCTTATAATTACATACATAGTATCGTTTTGGTACTTTCTTGATCTCCTCATATATATGAGCCAGATTCGCGCTTGCATTTAACCGGGCTGCCTGTATGAATTCCAAATGAAACGAAGAGCCCATAATATTACACCAAATTATAGTGTCTAAGTTCCTATGCAAAATAGTAGACATAACCCAAGAATATGAAATGTTTAAAATTACCTTTATAGTTACAGAGTCCTGGCTACTTTTGATGAGATCAATCACTTCTTCCCTATTTTTCCCCTCCACATTAACTCCATTCACTTCGATGAGCCTATCCCCAGGCAATAATCCAGTTTCACTCGCACCAGGGTACGACCCTGGTTCAGCAAGTATCACAGGTTTGTAAGACATTTTACTGATAAACATATTTCCATTATATTTATTGTCTCCGTTGTGATGTTTAACCTCATCGGAGCCATTTAAATCTTTCGGATCACCAATAAATATTCGCTCTTGTATCATAGCACGCCGTAGACTGAATCCAAAATCGTTTCGTGGCGCTTTCTGGCGTTGAATAGTGAGCAGCCTCGCCTTGGGAAGATGCAATGGAGTTATAGGTGGGAGTGGTAAATATACATCCTCGAAAGTGCTATTCCTTGACCAGCGATGAAAGCCCTGTGATTCACCAACAGGAGAGGTAGAAAATGGTGGAGTAGCGAACGATGAATTTGTTGTTGTGTCGGTAAGAGAATCCGCACTAGGTGAAGTAGAAGTTACACCGAGATAGCTGTTCCCGTTCGTCTTTGGTGTCTCATCAGTATCTTGGGCAGCCAGAGCTGAATTGGTGCTATTTTTGTAGTTTTTAAATTGATTTTCAACAGGGCTATGAATTACTTTCTTTGTAAAGTTTTGTACATGCTGCATATCGTCACTGGATGAGGTGCTTTTCGAAGGTGGAATGCCATAAGAGATCAGTTCGTTTCTTTGAGTGTTACGAGCAAGTACATTTGAATCCTGGCCATTTAAATAGTCAACAGTATCTGCACTGTGCACTACATTACTTTCCTGTGAGTTGGAACTAGTGTTGCTTAGACGAGGACCTTTGAGGATTCCGCGCTTGGGCGGCCTTGGTGGAACTGGAGGTAGACTTGGTGCTTGTCTGGGACTAGTGTTAATGTTATTTGGATTATTTAAAGAGTTCAAAGATGTTTCGGAACTATCCGATTGCAGGACACTGTCTTTCTTACTCCACGTTTGTGTCGGATATCCAGGAGACAAATGATTATTTTCGTCGCTTAGATTAGAGTTTGATGCTGAGGTAGAAATCAGTGGGTAGTTGGAATAGTTCGAGTCTTGTTCGAGGTGTGCGAAAAGCGATGCAGTATAATCAGCGGTGATTCCGGATGGAAGTTTCTCCTTTTCTTTACGTCTCCCACGTAATTTAAGGGAGCGTCGGACCTGAAAAAGAAAAGGTTGTTAAATATACATATTTTTTAATTCTTTTGGACATTAACTAATTGGTCAAACCAAATAATTACTGCCTAATAAACATTAGATAATAACCGGATAAGCTTTAAGAATCATTACTGTAAGTGGAGCTGTATTGGACCATTGGAAATTATCTATTATTTACACGAAATATACAATGGTTACTCTATCATGTATCGCGTTTTGTGTGGTTTTAAGCGTCTTGGTAGCAAAAAATACACAATTTATAAAATCTAACATCACTTCTGGTTCTGCGGGTGTCACTGGGATATGTGGCAAATGGCATCAGGTCTACTATCAATTGATACGACTACTCGTTATTCTCTTTAGTAAAAAAACATGTTGAATTCATTAAAAAGAAAATGGACATAAAAGTTTATAAACATTCATTCATGCCTTCGATCGGATGCACATGCATTTTTGCTTTGAAACCAGTTCGTTTCCAACTACTCTCGATTTCAGGGATGAAATCTAGTAACGGTACTAAAAGGGTATCTCGTCGTGTCGCTAATTGTAAAAACAGCATTTATTTTGCAAGCAACACGTAAATAGAGACACATTTCTAATGAAAGTGCGATCAAGACGTTTCAAACATGTTTGTATCTGCCTGATTTGTATTAGCCAACTCGGAGCGTATTATAACACTATTCTGTGGTCTAGTGATAAGCATATTCAACCATATATCATGACACCCCAGGTTTGAATCCCTGGATTTGTGGAGGTGAGGAGATTTTTCAATTACTAGTAATAATCAGAAGTCGAAAATAAGGCTGTGTTTGACGCACAAGTTTTGAAAAACATGTTCAAGAGTCGGTCCTCAGCATGATTTCACACCAGTCGTGTCGGACTCGTGGAAATAGAGAGAGAGGTTACACTTATGTCTGCCGCATTACACTTGCACTGCAATATAATATAATACGTTTCGCGCAGATGGCTTGCCTCTATAGTGTAGCGGACGGCCGTACAGACTTGACTAAACTAAATGGTAGGTATGTCCCTGGTACTGTGCGTATCCCTAAAAAGCTTTTTACCTTACTCTAAATAAAAAGAATGTACATGAGTATGATTAGCTCGTTGAATTTAGCAATGGTCTGATCATATAAGATGAACAGATGATAGACGGGCATGTAAGTTTTTAGATTAGAGGCCCATGTTTAGGAAGACGAAGTGTTAGTGGAACATTCAACAAGTGTGATGATCTCCGTACAGTAGCCGGTACAAGATAGATGCCAGAGACATGAGGTCGATCGTCTTGGTATTCATTGAAAAAGGCATAGGTTCCAACAGTGGAAATATATAGGCTGATTATGATGATGACGATGTCTGAAAAAAACAATATGACTAGTATTGAAATAGTCCAGCCATAAGTTCATTAGGTCGATTGAATTTTATTCGTGAACATTTATTAGTATGCCGCGAGTCCATCTATCGAGGGCGAAGAGTCAATTACTGATGAGTGCAGTGGACGTAGCAATCAACTCATCAATTTGTTTGCATTGATCTCTAGACATAAAATGTTGGAATTTTACATTTTTAGTGTTATGTGGCTCATATTTAATATTTGTGTCATATGTATTGTACACTAAAACTTTGTCGATACTGCACATAATAGATTTCAATACTTGTGATAATTGCCCAAACCCACTGGTGCTTCAACCCTGCCCCCTGACTCCTCTTTGAATTAGAAATAGCCGTTGTGCCCTGAGGTCAATAATGCTGCAGGTATAGGTGAAATTAGTTTCACACCATTCAATAATTCGCAACTTAAGTCACGCGTACTGTAATGTACTCAAACAAAATTTACATTCGTATTTCTAATTTAATTAAGTACACGTTTATGTTATCAATTTGAATCTTGATAGAGGCTCAATTATAGACTCTAGGCTTTCTTTTAATAAAAGCTTGAAAATAAAAATATGGTTATTTTTAATCGAATTACACATGACAGCGAGGACGTCGCGTCGCGTGAGGAGCTGAAAAGATAGGCGGAGGACGGAGCCAGGAGTAAAACTCCACCGATAAGAGCTTTGTTGCTGTGGAGAAAATAAGAAAAAATACAGATCATAATGATTAAAATAATCTTTTAAACACCTTGAATAACTGCATGGAATCATAGCCACAACTCGTAGCACAGATAGCAGACGTGCGCTATTTTCTACGGCCTCCGGCTCTGACCTATTGAGACATACTACAAGATTAACATAAAGGATTTAATCTGTCTCGACACTAATACCACAGCAGGTAAATCGTATTGTGTCTACTGCGTTAATACGGACCATATTGTATCGATATACACTGAACGATCCAATCTTGATTGATATTATATTGTGTTCAGCCCAATATGTGTCCCATTGCTGAGCAAAAACTTTCCCCTGTCCAGAGCTTCATCGCACCTACCAGGCAGGTATCCACCACGTTCATCTCGCCATCTCCTTTTTGGTCAGCCGCGTCGCCTGTTTAAACCTGGTCACATAAATTGGCAATTCTTACCCAGGACACGTCAGACCTGTGGTATTGATTGATACTATAATAATTTAAAGGTATATACCTCGCTTATAGGTTGGTAACTTTCTTTACATTTATCTTGACCGCTGAACCGATTTACAAATTTGCGTATGGTTAGATAAAAATTGGTAGCCAACGTTTACAAAAGGTGACATAACAAAAGAATGTTGAATGCGTATAGCCCGCACGATCTGGGTTGTCTTTTTGCATCTAACTCGTCTCTGTATGACCAAGGAACTCCACCGCCTACAATCTCGCGTTGTGATTTTTCTAAGCCAGACATAGAGACATGCCTAAGTCGAGTGGGCTCGATGAAATCGAGCCAATCGTACTGTAAAGATGTGCTCCTGAGTTAACTGTCTGTCTTAACGCGGCTTTTCCCGTACTCCAATTACCGTCGTATAGCAATATCGGTCGTAAAATCGGTTGGTAACCTCCTAACTTACCTGATACATAGATGGGCGTGGGCTGTTAAAATGGGGAGACGTTGGCGGTTAGCCTGATCATAGCAAGAGCCTTTGATTTTGAAGAGGTTTGGCAATTATCCGGCTGGATTGCCAGCTTTTTGACATAATGCTCCGGCATTATGGACGTAGTCGATGGTGCATGCTTAGACCTAAAGCCTGTCAATGCTTGCGTTCCACAAGGCTGTGTTCTGTCTGCCAGTCTGTTTGTTTGTCCTACATACAAATGAGATGTTTCAAACCATTAGCATCCTCTGTTATGTGGACGATAGCAGCGGAGACGCTGTATACACTGGCCGCATCAATATTTCGCGGGAATAAGTTAACTAGCACCGGAACAAACTTGTGTCTGAAGTCGAGTCTCTGTTATTTGTTATCAAAAGTCTCTGAATGGGGCCAACTAAATTTAGTTCAATTTAACCCCAAGAAAACACAAATTTGGATCTAAAAAAAACACCCGTTGTCGTTTCTCCTCGCTTTCAAAACACTTCCCCAATAGCCTCAGATAGCATTGGAATATGATCTTGGGAGTAAAGGCTAAGTTAGCCTCCCAGAGGCTAGGTGTGCTCGGTAGGGTGAAGCAGTATTTCACACCAGCTCATTGGCTGCAATTTTACAAAGCGCAGATCCGACCACAAATGGCGTACTGCTCTTTGTGCTGGAGCCGTGCAATATCGGCTCATTCCATTTGATCATATTTAATGTAGAGCCGCTCGAATCGTCGATGGCCAAGGTCATTCCAACCAGCTTGATAATCTTGGCTTGCTTAGAGATGTCAGTACTCTGCGCATACTCTACCGCTTTTATAACGCGAAGTCCTGTAATAAAAATTATATATATAAATATATTATATATTTGATTTTCATTACAGGACTTCGCGTCGAAATTCGAAATTTCACTGGCACCATCCCGATGTTCCGAAGTCTTCCACAGTGCGTTTTAGGCGTAATTTTTTCCCACGCACTACCTTATGGAATCAGTAACACCGCCTCCTTCCCCACTCTTCGGCATTCCCGGACTAATACGACTTAGAGATCTTGATGAACAGAGCCTGTCTGTCTATCTCTAAAAGGCCGGCAACGCATCTTTGAGTTTTCTGGTGTTGCGGATTTATATAAAAGTTGGTGATCACTTACTAACAAATGGCCTAACTACTCGTTTGCCTCTGCTATAAAAAGCCGCCTCCTCCGGAATAGGTGTTATTTACTATGCATTCGACAACGAAACTACAGGGAGGCGGCGAGGCTGGCCGAAATAGGTTCTATAATAATAATATCCTGAGATCAATAGTTATTTAAAATGACAAAATATAATCAATAGCCATTCCTTTCTCCGTATTAGCGACCGCGGACTAACGGTGGGCTCTTCTATATTTAATATACCTAAGAATAAAATTAAAATTGCCTCTTAATATGCAACCCCAAACGTAAGTTTTATTTCAAATTTATAAATACTCCAAATAAACTGATTACTCAATTCCTTGTCTACGAATTCATAAACAAAAACCCTCAATTAATCATTGTGTCTTGTGTAACACAAAGTATTAACAAAACTCTGTCAACCGTAAAAACGTAGAACACCTTGAAAGAAACCAGTTCTAAATTACAGTTACTTTGACAAAAATTTTGCAATTTACTCTCGTAAGAAGCGATGAAGTATGTTTACATTTTATTCATAATTGTCATGATTACTCATAGCGGTATTTTATAATAGGCACAACTGGTCAAAGTGGCCGAGCTTTGACCGATTGAACCGGGTTTCTTTTTGTAGCGAAACCTCTTCTAATACTTGTGATTCGAAATTCAATGACATTATAATGCCATGGCGCACAAAGGTGTTCTTTTCAAATCTAATCAAGATCATATTTATAGAGATGAGTTTATATGTCCGCAAGTGTACGTGCAGTGCACTTTATATCCTTGAACTCTGCCATCTCGATTGGATGGCTCTCCGACAGGACCGGTAAGAGATGTAGGACAGGGGATTAATTAGTCCGCCAAGGCGCAAGGATGTAATACCTCGCACGATCTTGACTCAAGTAGTATTATTTGGGGATTACAATTGTAAAAATAATGATCTGTTGTTACGAAGAAGAGTTTGTTTGTTGGTCGAACGCGCTTACCTCAGGAACTACTTGCCCGAATTGACAAAATCTTTTTCTATTGAGTAGTCCCTTTATCGAGAAAGGCTAAAATCGCCACCATGACGCTACGACAAATACTCTTAGAACCGGAGTTACGCGGGTGACACCGCGGGTGCTGCTAGTCCATAATAATATTATTGCTTCGACCCGGAATAGAACCCGGGACACCCGTTATCTGCGGTGAAAAACTAGTTGCAGTATTCTTCTCAGACCAAGCTTAAGCCTAACAATATGAGACAGAACCAAAGATATGTATGTAAAGTTTAGCAATCATTTTTTTCCCTGTTGAAATATTTATTATCTATTATGGAGAAAGTACTGAACTAACTATACATCTCATGTATTGGATGAGGAGTAGCGCGACCTAGTAGCTGAATCGTTTTCGGGTAATAATATTAACTATTATTATTATTAATTAAAATCTACCAATAGCAAAATAAATTATTTGTTTTTCCCCTTTTAATAGTTAGGCACTCAGACTGGAGACACTGATTAAGTTGGGTGAAATGGAGGGCAAACTCGCCAGAGGGCGTGCACCGATGAGGAGGCCGTGCCGAGTAAAGGAGGGTACGCAAAATGTTGGAGATAATGAGATCCTTACGCATGGACGTCTCGACGGGCGTGAGGACGACTTGTGCCACGGAACATGAGAGCGCTCGCGTGTCGAGATCTTATTTCACTGCGGGAAGTAAGCGCAAAAGCATGATCTAATAGTAAGCACTACCGACAGGGGCAGCCGCAATAAATCATGGTAATACTAGCTATGACCCACGTCGTCATTTGCTTAAACTCTCACCTCAAGGGAATTTACCTCCCAAGGAAATAATTTTATTCGGGGTTTCTATTCCGGATTTTAATCAGCATCTGTGTCAAATTTTATTCAAATACGAACAGTAATTCACGCGTAGTAGCGTAGCAAATATTCCTACAAACATTCAGATTTATAATATTAGTAATCGTACTAGTCAGTCAGATTTATAATATTAGTAATCGTACTAGTGAGTCAGATTTTTAATATTAGTAGTCGTACTAGTCAGTCAGATTTATAATATTAGTAATCGTACTAGTCAGTCACATTTATAATATTAGTAATCGTACTAGTCAGTCAGATTTATAATATTAGTAATCGTACTAGTCAGTCACATTTATAATATTAGTAATCGTACTAGTCAGTCAGATTTATAATATTAGGATATCGATCCTATAACGCATAGGACACTTTTATTTTTTCGGACCTGAACTAATGCTGTGGAAGCGAAGAGATATTAAGCTGCATTAACAGCTCCATCTGCTATAAACGATCGTCGGGTGACGAGACTAGGTTTGAGTTCGAAAGAGGGAACCAATGTCCCCTCTCTTCCGCAGATGGAAAAGATGCATCCCGGTATGAGTTTATTTGTAACAACTAATTTAAGGGATTGAAATTGTTCCTCCTCAGTCAATTGAGGACTCTTATGGAATATACAAGCTCTTAAATCGATCAAAGTGTGTAATAACAAAATAATGTATTTTCCTATCGATATCGGGGTTGAGGTAAGACCTTCGAGTCGGCTAAAGAAGATATACAACACATTTGCTTCATGAGCTGTTAAATTTCGCGTGTCGGAGCCGAGTGCCGGCAAACCTAATTTTCATAAAAATTTGAAGATAAAAAATTGGGTTTGTATGTTTGTCTGTTTGTACATGCTAATCTCCAGAACTAATGGACGGATTTGAATGAAACATTTTTTATTGTATAGCTAGTACAGGCGCGAGACAAATGTGTAATTTGTTTTGAAAATTAGAACATGTGATGTATAGTTTTTTTTTTTTTTCAAAATCCATGTTGCATGCGAACGGAGAGCCAGAGCCAGCAGGACACCAGGTCGTTTGAAATATGTAAATAGACTACCTCCTCTAACCGCAGCGGCTCCTCTAGTCCCGCGGCTATCCGTTCTCTTTTCTCTCTCTCCTTCCGTTCCTTCTTCTCTCTTTTCCTCCTGTCCTTCTCCCCGTCCCGCTCCTCGTACCCGCCGGAGTCGCCGCTGGACAGCACAGTAGACTTCTTTATAAAGTTGAACATGGCGAGTCTGTAACAAGTAAAATAATATATTAAATAAATGTGTGCTTTTCGAACGTAGACAATATGTATGCAATTTTCTATATCCCTTGCTACGGTGTTACGTCGCTGTAAGACAAATGAAATATTTTTGCTTTAAGTATTTTATTTTATAAAAGAGCAATACAATCATCCACATACAGTTCAGATATGCAGATATGTTGCCGTCCATACTTCCTCACCTCTAGTATAGGCCTCAAACTCACACACCGTACGAAACGCGATTGAGTAACTATCACTTTGCGGCAATATCGCGTGAGCGAGCGGCCCCCGGTCGTATCGTCTCGACTCGCCTGCAATGCGGCAATAACTACCTCAACATGTCTACAAATTATTTAAATACCTCTACTAACTTGTAAGATGACCTAATCAATTCGCGAATATATCGTCCGTGTCCATATGAATATGAGAAAATCATAGGTCAAATTCTAATGTGTCGAGAGTTAACTGACCTTGACCTATTAAATAGAGACGAATGTGAGTCACGATGACATACTTTCACAAAGGTCAAGGCCAACTATTTGATTTGTCGACATAATGGACCTTAAATCTCGATTGTTTTTCTTTATAGCATAAGAGGGCAAACGAGCAATCGGCGCCTTCTGATGACCACCGACGCCCATGGACATTCGTATGATTGATACGCGGATGCGTTGC
>JAFELO010002759.1:265858-279052 GCA_017140195.1 Eumaeus atala
CATAAGTAATTTCGGAGTTTAGCCGTGGCAGACACCGTGACACTGGATTTTTATGTATTAACATTAGAAGATGTAAAGTAATTGTGACGCATGTAAACCCACATGAAAGCCAGCACTCACACAACATGGACGCAGTCATTGACTACTTAATTGCGGTGAAGTTTTCCAAACACAATAACATCAAATCATTACCTGTGTAATAAATAATAACATAAAATAAGTGGCTGCGCGACAAGCGTGTCATTAGCTCTAGGACGAGGCAGCTGAGCCATCTACCCTATGAATTGTGATCATAACTTCCTGCTAACAAAACAAATGCGAAAGTTTGTATGTATAGCAGAATTTTCTATTCGGGCCTGAGTTTATGCCGTGGCAGGGAAAAGTGCCCAGAAAAAGAAACAAATGATCGTCAGGAAACGAGTCTAGGTTTGGGTTCGAAAGAAGAACCGACCCTCCACTCTCCCGCAAATTGGAGTGGTGCATCTTTATATGAAAATGTTTATAACAGCTAATTTAATTATTATTATGAGAGACCGCGGGATCCTTCATACCCTGACTCTGATGTCGAGGTAGCTGTCGCAGGTGTTAAAGTGTCTCAAATAGTTTATGAAAATGGCATTTTCATAAGGGGGGCACGGGTCCCCTTCACCCACAGATAAGCGAAATAACTTGCCTGTAGTAGTTTCGGAATAACTGCTAACCGTTATTGAGGCGTTATTATTTGATCATATTGGGATTAGTCCGCACTCTATAGGTGTCGTTCGGACTGTTCGCAGTCAATTGTGTGTGCTGAAGTCTCGACTAGAGGTATTTTTTTTACATTATAGGGGCACAAATGAGACATTGGAACCTTATGACGATTCCCGACACCCATAGACATCTACATTATTGTTATCATGCGAATGCGTTGTTCTCTTTTCGTGCTCCTCTCACCTGGTGTGTCTTGATTGTAACCTGTAGTGTATGTTTCGCATCTGTCCCCGGGGACGACCGCGTGTCCCTACACCGGATGTCCGCTGTCGTCACTGAGAGCTACATTGTTACTACATATGCCGTTTATTACCGCGTGTGACCAACCGCTACCTATGAAGTAATTACACTGTGAAGTTTGATATTCATATGAAGTAATTACACTGTGAAGTTTGATATTCATATAAAATATATATTAATCATGTAAGCTGAAGAGTTTGTTGATTTGAACGCTTTTACCTCAGCAATTACTGGCCAGAATTGTTTTTGTTTTGTGTTGAACAGTTCCTTCTATCGGGAAAGGCTACAGGCGGTATAACATGACGCTACGGCTAGAGGCACCGGAGTTACGACTTGACGTGACGATGTTATTCTTTATAAGAATGACTTTGCTTATAGTGACATGTCGTCAGTTATAACCCATTCTGCGACGGTGCCGTCGACAGTTTTCGGGAGATTCACCGGTCACGATAACCTACTGGGTACGCCTTCCCAGTCGTGCCCGCCCAGTTTGGCTACAATGCAGCATAGCACTACCTCTTACCAACATTATCTCTGTTACCTGTACAGTTATCCTTAGCACTAGGCGACCTCCAATTAGCGTAACCTGCGTCTTGTTGACCTCACCTACTAAACTGGCACGCATATTGAAAGCAATATGAATTATAAAGCTCTTTATAGAGTTCCGTATCTAAAGGGTAAATAGAGGACCTCATTACTAACACCCCGATGACCGTCTGTCCGGCACCAGACTGCATCTCGTGAACCGTGATAGCTAGATAGTTGAAATTGTCACAATATAAATAACAATAAAATAAAATACAAATAACAATAAACAAACCTGAAGACAAGAAAGTCTTCCGCAGACACAACGAACTGTAGGGACGAGGGCAACAGCGCTGCCAACAGTAATACGTCCCTTTGAAAAAAAAAATGTACGAAAAGTAGAAAAAATATTATTTAATGGGGGCTCCGAATTTTCATAGATAATGGCACGGAATCCCTCTCGAGTCGCACTTGACCGGCTTTCTATTTCATTAAGAAAACTCCAAATTTACAAGAGTACAATTGTCCAAGTTTAAGAAACGGAGTGAAATGCTGAACTTGGCGTAAGTTTAATAAGTGTCCCGTATGCGGTATGCAGCGTATTGTCTTAGTTTATTGAAAGGTTAAGGATATTCGTATCGAACATTATCAAAGGTAATAGTGTCATTGCCGCATTGCAGCCGAATCGTACCTCGCCCTCACATGATACCGCTTTAAAAGCGATAGCTATGCAATCGAGTCTCTCGCTCGTGAATTGCCGCTGACCCGGGCTATGATAACATATCAGCACTATCAGTAAACGTGCCGATGTTAATGGGCGTCGATAGTCACCAAATAGGTACGATTGTTCGCTTGTCTTCTATGCCAAAAAAAACGTGTCTCAATTTAATATCCGACACAAAGAGCCACAAATACAAGTTAGTCAAAAAACAAGATTAATGTACGTTCACTCCGCTTTAACGGCCCAATAAATACTATAATTGAATTGTGTTTAATATCTGTTTGTAAAAACAGCACGGGCCCACAATGGCTGGGAATGCGGCATGACAACATCTTGATTGCTGCACAGTGACGTCACAAGGCTGAAATTACCTTTTAACAGTGGACGGATTTATGATTTACGACAGACAGGCGGATAAGCAAAAGTATCCCTACTGGTTGATCGCGAGTTGAAATTCGGATACTGTTTCTCCCGCCGCGGACCACTTATCCCAAGGAAACTTAGGTTAAGTTTTTAAAAAGATAAAAAATATTTTTACGAATTAGATTGAAATTTGGCATCGATGTATGTGTCAAATTTTAATTTAATTTGTTCGGTAGGTTATTGTTTTTATTAACTGTGAAATAATAAAAAAACATAAAACACACTTTTATAATATTAGTAATATTAATGTCGAGGTTGCTTTATGTAGTTTAAAATGGCCATCATTTATTAATTACATACATCTAACCGAAACCAATGAAAGCAAAATTCGTACTTAATTTCCACATAGGTTCCTAATAGTCTAATACTTATACTTTAATTGAACCTGTTAAGGCGTCGCTTGGTGTGCATGTTTTGTATATAACACTAACCAGAAGTTTTATAATTCCTGCATAACATATCCATCCTGGCACAATATGCAAAAGTTTTTCAATCCCTGCATCACATCTGGTGTTTTATTAAAAAACAAACAGAAATCACTAATTACATAGTTCATTAAACTACGTGGTACTCTTGGTGGTGGTACTGTAACAATTCAATTCGCACGTTCTGGTACGCATCGTAGAGGGTTCAGTCACCTGGTTACACAATATTTGTTGCTCGCAGGATGATAGTATAGTACGAGAGCCTGTGGACATTTTGAGTAAGATCTTTGAAATGTCCCAAACACGTTTCTCAAAAGACAATGAAGATTGATTTATCTTTTGGTGATCATAGCTTAACTATCCTGCCTTGATCTTTCACCTACGTAAAATCTGTTTATAGACCAGTAGATCTAAAAAGTATGTTTTATTTATAGACGTATTCCAGATTTAAGACTACAAGTGTGCCAAATTTCATCTAAATCTGTTCAGATTTTTTTGGTATATGAGTAAAAAAAATGCCAAAGTTTCAGGTTTGTGTGCAACAAACCAGAAACTTTCGCATTTATAATATCAGGCAAATATGTTTCATAAAAAAACAACCATGATAACCAGGCTCAGTGGCCTTTAGCGATTTTAATGTATAAATTAATTACGGAAAACATTCCCTGTGATATCGTCAATTCGTAAGCCAAAAATAAGTAGAAAGATATAAAATAAATAGAAAATCCCTGTGGATTAGAAGTGTTTTAGTCAAGATGATGTTTCAAATAAACGTTAAAATAATGATTTACTCGAAGACAGTTTATTAAGCACGGAGTTTTAACATAGCCAAGTGCGAAGAAACTAAAAAGAAAATCCTTGTTATCAAGCTAGATTGGTTAGTCCAGCATAGAATATATAGGGTTTCAACATCTTCCATAATACCTCCGACACATTGCATAATATTTCCAAGTACCAGCTCTCCTACTATTCCTAGTTCAACCTGAATAGCGACAGCACCATTGAACATGAGATCTGTGCGTTCCTGTGGGGCTCTTATACTTTTTTTGTTTACCCAACTGGGCCGGGAGTAGTTTTGTTTTTACTCGTCTGCTTCAGAAAGAGGGTATTCTTTTTCAATTTATGTAGCGGATAAAACCGCCTGGTGCTACATGTACAATATAAAACTAACAGTTTGTTTGCGTTGCTCGTTTTTCGTTAACGCTTGTTAACGCATTATAAACCGTTTCCGTCGCACGGCCAACTAAAACAAGAGGAGCTACGTTGCGTCATGACAGTGTACATGCGTCGTACGGAGTACGTCACTCGACAGTGAGACGCTAAATCAACAGACATACAAACAAATATCAACAGACATTTCGATGACATTGTAAACGTAATATTGTTATCATCGTGAATTGTGTGGTAGTGCCATGCTACTGCAGCCGAATTGGGCACCGTCAACTACAACTTTCCATTATAATAAAACTTTACTGTTTACTACCCACGTAAAATCCAACCCGGGGGAAGCACATCTCTTTAGTGATAAAAAGCACAATTCGAATTAACCGAAAAGATATTTATCGTTTCGGAGTAATAATCGATTTAAAAAGCGAAAAAAAAGTAAAGACAGGCAAAATTTGTGAACAGTGCGCAACGCCCCATCTTTTTTTCGAACTGGGGCGCCTTATATTGCTTCACAAGGTGTAAACTACAATAATTATAAACGAACAGGGAAAATAGTACATATGGATATGTCGTAGTCGTATTGTAAAAATCGCCGTATAAATATTACGGCTAGCTATTTTCAAAAACAGGGCCGTTTTGATTTCTGACGGGCTCACGATTAGCCGGGAATGTCATTGCGAGCCGTTCTTCAATATGGCGGCCGACGTTTAGCCTCATGGAACCGCTTGATTTTAGGTACTTACTGATCGATACAAGTATGAAATTGGGCCAAATGTTTTGAGCGCAAATAATAAATAACCTTACCACGACGGTTTTGTCAAAACGTGTCAAAAAAGCGCATAATGGTTTATTTCAATAAGGCTTGCTTCATTGAAAGTAACGCCCAAATCTTTCTAGCGCAATTTCGCTCAGTTGTACTCAATCCGGCTAATCGTTAGACCGCCACAAAATAAAATGGCCCTATTTTTGAAAATCGCTAGCCTTAATGAAATACGGCGGTTTAGACAATGCGAGTGCGAAGGATGTAGGTACCGGGGTAGACCAGGACTGACCACCGTGATCAAATTGTTCGCATACTGTCCGAAGGAAGTGTCAAGAGTCTTCGCAAGGCAGGGGACGCATGTAAGGATCGTGAATAGGTTACAGACGTGGAGACGTGACGTTGTTGGATATATGTACGAGACACATTTCCACTTTATTATCACAACCAGCCTTATTTTTCTCTTCTTTGTACCTTTTAATGGTATCTTCCAGGTCTAGTGCGGTAATGTCACGGTATGTTCTGTCCTATCGCAACCGCTTTTACCACCTCTTTTAAAATAATCGTAAAATTTCTTAAACTTATAACAATATAAATATATTTCCGTTGTCTAGTACCCATAACACAAGTCCGTACGGCACTTAGCACGGGTCTTGGCTAACGTGGTATGATAAGTCACATCAGCAGTTTTAATCATCTTGAGCTTGGAAATCCGATGTAATTAGGTTCAAAAACATGTATGTATACGTTCCAGTTTCGAAAATATTTAAGCAATTACACAATTACAATTTCAATCTGCATGTGTTATTTTGTCTTTTATAGCATAAGGGGCAAACGATTAAGGAAGTGCATGGCAGTGGAATCGCTGTCAGTTTTGTGTATTCCAAGTTAACCATTATTTTTTATAGGACAAAAAGAAATAATGAAACAGTTTTATAATTGAATTATTAGGTTTAGGTTGATTATTGTAATAAAAATAGGCTCTAACAAAATCAGTGTCATTATTAATTCATTCATTTATTCCTAAATATACGAAAATAAGTTTAATGTCGCCAGCCGTGCCAGCCATTCACAACGTTGCAGTATGAATCTAATAGCACAACAATAGGAGCGTAGTATGGAAATAAAAACAGCCGACGGACGAGAAGTGCCCTCGCCGATGGCTCCTATCAAACGGCTCGTTTTTTTATCTTTCTTTGTATTTCTTTTTTTATAGTATAGGGAGATAAACAAGCAATCTAATCCTTTTCATGACGTGCGTAACGCCCATAACCATCTGCGTGGTTATTATGCAAATGCGTTGGCCTATTTATCTCCTTCCTTCCAATGGGCCAGCGGATACTCATGTACTGCACGAAACGTGATAGACGTTCCTGTCACATGACCTGCGATGAACTAATCTTAACACAATCGGACATTTATGGGATCAATTGATAAGAAACCTTAAAGAGAATTACAACTAAGATAGTAAGTAATCAACTAGGGCCTATAAACGTGTGAATTTCTGCTGGGAGCAAATACTATAGGAAAACGTTATCACATTTGATTGAGAGTAGTCCAAAGAGGCTCCGAGAGCGTGCACGCAGCAGCAGCCACTCTGCTGCCAAAGAAACCACCGTCAACTACCTAACCTCCGACAAGAATCAAAATAGTATGATTCGCCTTTCTTAAAGGTTGGTATTGTTTAAACAATTTATAAAACCTTATTGAAGAGGTAGTGTCATGCTGCATATGAGGAGGTAGTGCCATGCATGACACGACATCCTCCAATGCTATGGAATTGGGCCTGCACGACCGGAGAAGTACTTCTCGCTCTCTTGATACCAGTGTGACAGCGCTGCTGTCGCGTTTCGGGCGGTTAACAAGTAGCCGGCGGCTCATTTGGGGGGGGGGTGTGGTAGTAGGGGACTGCATCCGCGTAACGATCATGCGTCGGTGGGCATGAAAAGTCTCCGATTGCTCGTTTGTTATAAAAAATAAATACCATCCTTAAAAATATTATCAACAGCACATCTTCACGACAGTGCTCTAATTTGGCAGGCAGAGAGTCCGTTAGGAGTGCCGCATATCACGATCCCTACATACCTGCCCTGCCTCCTCCACATTCGTTACTCTTTTAACAAGTAACGGGAGTAGTGAACATGTTGACTACCCATTAAAAATAAATAATTATAGTAACGCTATTTCGTTTTACAGTACAAATAACATTTTTTTTTTGACGCGGTGAAACGCATTTTCTGCGCCTGCACTGGCCCTGGGTGGGGTCCAGTAGTGTGTGGTGCTTGCGGCACATCATAGTGCCGAATACCCACAAAAACCACCGCGAGTGCCATCAGTGCCGTCTTTGGCGAGGTGCCCTGGAACAACAAATCACCAGGGCACCTCGACGGATAAGGGTTAAGGTTAGCCCCCTAAGGGACCGACTCCACCTACTCAGATGGAGCTGTACCGCACTACAGGACAGGTCGTAAAGGTACGTTGTAATATCTTTTAAATGTCGTGTTACTTGTTCCTCAATTCTGCATTACGTTTTCAAGCACGGCACAGTTTAAGCGGACCTGCACCTCCAGAATCATGATGTCCTGTTCTCATCAAGCAATCAATCAGATGAACACGTTTGCATCGTTAATATTTCAGATTGTAAGTGTCGTCCTTAGCCACATTTATTCGTGTGCGTGCGTGCGTGGGCGCGCGCGTGTGCGCGTGTGCGCGCGCGCGCGCTCGTGCGTGCGTGCGTGCGTGCACGCGTACTCGTGTGCGCGTGTGCGTGTGTGTTTATGTGTCTGGGTGGGGTGCAGTGGTGTGTGGGGCTCGCGGCACATTATAGTA
This sequence comes from Eumaeus atala, assembly GCA_017140195.1. Classification (NCBI taxonomy): domain Eukaryota; kingdom Metazoa; phylum Arthropoda; class Insecta; order Lepidoptera; family Lycaenidae; genus Eumaeus; species Eumaeus atala. Next base: position 273,699 of record JAFELO010002759.1, read on the forward strand.
CCACCACCGCGAGTGCCATCAGTGCCGCCTTCTGTGAGGAGCCCCGAAACATCAAATCGGCAGGCATGTCGACGACTAACCAGTCCCGTAAAGGACCGACGTGTTTTTCACAGCAGAACTTTGGGACAGTGCAATGGGGTGAGGTTTCCATTCTCGGCCCTTCATTCTTTTAAGAGGGGTACAAAGAGCGATCCTCCACCCGCTCTTTACCCCCACTTCTTATAAGGGGGTGCAGAGACAATTTACTTAGTACTTTAGAGTAATATTATTATTAATGTTCTATGATACCTACACATGAAAAACAGGAAAACGCTCGCAGAGCAGTTGTACAACATCAACTCGGTTTAAATATAAGTTACAATGTGCGTGATCCACAGATTAATCTGTTATGGAATGATGTACATATACCTTCTGATGTGACGTATTTAGCTCAGATGGGGTGCACCACAGTGGTGTGTGGGGCTCGCTCCACACACCACTGTGGTGCCCATTACACACGAAAACCGTCGTTAGTGCTATCAGTGCCGCCTTTGGTGAGGTGCCCTGGAACACATCATGAGGGCACCTCAACGGCTGTTCAGCCCCCTAAGGGACTGACGGCTCTTCAACAGAAGTGTTTCCCCACACCATACGACAACTCCACCAACATTGGGACTCATCCTAGTCCCTTGTTCTGTGCGCAAAAGCGCTTCCTCCTCCCTGCCCTTCAGTCCCTTTTCCTAATAAGACGGTTACAAAGATAAGCCCCATGCTTCAATTGGCTTCGCCCAAAATGTCAAGGTTCGCCCCAGGCTGAGCTCAGCACCACCATCACAACAAGGTTTGAACCATGATGGAATGATGTATACAGAGCACGATCAGCATGTTGTCATAGGAAAGAAGTGTTCTATTGTGAATACAGTTTGACTGTGTCGTAAAACCTTGTGTAGATAATCAAATAAAAACGAAATACATTAACATTTAAGTGTATTACATGAGATTAAACATTGTGTAGTGTGCGTAACGCTTTATTATCTTCTATTACAATATTAGGTTTCTGCACATCTTCTCCATACAATCCTTAGCTGTACCAAATTTCAGAATCCTCCATTCCCACAATTCATTGAAAATGTAAAGGGATTTTTTCCTTCTCGTATTGACATGTAGATGTAAGTATCGAGGAAATTATTAATTTATAACATTTTCTTTACACCACTTACAATATTAAGTTTGTTTTCCCGTACAAAACTTTAATACCAAAGTATTGAAGTTGGTATGGACTTTTTTACTTACGAAAATTAAAACGAGAAAAATACTGTAACGAACGTAAAACACGTTTTGAGGCCCTAAAGACTTATCCTTCTCCTTCATTACGACCCTTCTCCGAGTGCGTGTGTGAAAATTCTATCGTGTCGGACGCCTTGGCCCAAATTCAGAAAATACTATCAGAATTAGGCAAACTTATTTTGATAGTAAATTCTGAAGTTGGGCCAGAGCTGGGGTATTAAAACATGTTTTTTTACGAATTTGTCGGTAATAGTAAAGCTTGTACAATTATAGTTAAATAAAGATATCACCAAACGGGCCATGCAATTTTAAATACTGCAATAGCTCATTTTTCTGAAAGTGATATTGAAACTATGTTAGGGGCTTTGTATGGGACTTGTATAAGTAGAGCAGACATTTAAAGAAACACTTCAATAAGATAGTTCAGACACCTAAAGGCGGAGCATCTCAAACACTCTTCACTCTTTTGGCTCGTGTAGCTTTAGAAAAAAAAAAACAAGTATTCACGGTCACGCACGGTTGTTCAAAAGAACTCCATTTGGCCGAGGATATACGCACGTGGCCAACCATCGGCCGACGGCCACTCCGGCCCGTTACATCCCATTCGGACATCAGGTCAATGTACCGCGGAAGAGAGGAAGCGTAACTATTTACATAGCGCACTTTATTCAATGTCGCTCTACATTGGTTCCTTGCTTCAAGCAAATGAGCAGTAAGATCGCCTGCTGGCATGTCCAGGCGTAATTCTGATATCATCACAATCTATACTAATGTTATAAAACAAACAAACTAAAAATTTATGTCGATTTTTTTGCATTTTTAAACTATTTGAAACAATATTTTACCATCTTTTTTATTTATTTATTTCCATAAAAAACGTACAATATATCTTTATTTAAGCAAACCAAAAACCATATGTTTCTATGGAATGCCCAGCTAGTTATACATTATTAAAATATCTTCGTCATCATCATTATCAGCCCTTATCGGTCCAGACATAGGCCTCTCTCCATTAACGCCAAGACGACCGATCTCCTGCTACTTGCATGCATCCCGGACCGGCTACTGCGAGGGGATCGTCTTCCCACCTGGTGAACGGTCGACCAACACTTCGTTTTCCTAAACGCGGCCTCCACTCCAGAACCTTACTGGCCCATCTGACATCTTCTGAGTGTGTGACTAGCCCATTGCCACTTCAGCGAGCTTATTCGTCGCGTGATATCGGATACTTTAGTTCTTTGCCTTATGACTTCGTTACGAATTCTGTCGGACAGAGAAATACCCAGCATAGCACGTTCAATAGCTCGTTGAGCTACCGCAAACTTGCGGACCAGTCCAGTGACCGGCCTAGGGACAACGTGTTCGTTGGACATGACTTTTGTCTTAACGGACATAAAAGCAGGGTCATATAATGCTCTATTGAAGTATGGAGTGTGATATATAAATGAAACTTATCGTCCACAGATTATCTAAAAAAATATGTGTTTAGTTTCCGTTTAATATTATTTTTTGTGATACTTTTTACAAAACATGGATTAAATTTATTAAATAAGGGAGGTATGATATATGAAGTGGTTGTTACACAATACACAATAGTTGTTCTAGATAACTGTATTTTTTGTTAGTTACTTGAAGTGTATGTTACATTATCTCCCATAACATTTCCTAGAACATTACTTTCGATAATCAAAGGTATGAAAAAATATGTATATACACGATGACGTCGCGTATCGAAATAGTCATTTTTAGAGGATACGATATATTGGAGGGTAAAGAATCTAGACAGCCTCCTACATTATGTAGATGTTTATGGGGATTGATGGGATGAACCCTCTTTCCTTCTAACTCCCAAAGAGCCAATGGACACTCATAAAATGGGACAACATTATACATTTTATTGGTCTCATGTGAGCAGGAGATACCACCCAGACACTGCTGGTGCCCCAGCATTCAGCTGCAATGCAGCATAATACTGCAGCTTACAAAAAAAGGTAAGAGATGATGATAATATAATAATGCTATATAATTGTACATACTTAAACTATTTATTATGCCTTTTAGGGACTATTAACACCCATAAACATCTGCATTGTCATGCAAGATGAGTTGCCCTTCTTCCCTCCTCCCCTCAACAGGCGTCACAAAACATACGAAACGTGACAGTATAGCTGCCAACTTCAGGACATTGTTATGTGAGAGTGAGGGAGTATGTGAACTGGGGGGTATCCCCAGTCGTGCAGGCGCAATTCAGCAGCAATGCAGCATGGTACTACCTCTTACTTAACTATCAGAGACAAAGTTCTTATAGCATAGGAGGACTAACTAACTAACTAGCAACCGGAGCCATTTAGCTACCGGTGCCTATTACCACCTACATAAGAATATAGATACATCACTCTCCTTCACATTATCACTGTAGTCACACTTTAACTATGGAAATTTTAGTCATTGTATATACATATAGATAATCACATTAAGTGGAATCAATCTACTTGCAGTTTGCCTAATGTACCAAATAATTCATTATTTTATATTTTACTGGCAGTACATCCCAGTTTTGCATGAATATTTCACAAAGAATGAGAAATATTCACTGATGACAAAATGAACACTACAAATTTTAAATTCGGTCTTGTCAAAATAATACATTACCATATGAGAAATAATTAAATTTATGACTACAATGTCAATTAGAACTGCTAGTTGTCAATTAGAACTGCTAGTTGTCAATTAGGACTGCTAGTTGTCAATAATTTCTGCAGCTGTAACATAACTATTTGCTTTGATGTTCTTTCGATGACCTATTTTCAATAATGTTAACTAACCTTTACTTTTTTTTGTAAGTTTTCATAACTATCTATTTAAGTTATATTATATCTATATATATAATGCTCATCAGTGTTAATGTAGGATTGTAATAATAAAAGAATGTCTTTAAATTGGTCCAGTAGTTAGGGAACATATATGCATGTATGTGTATATATATATATATATATGTATATACCCTTATATAGCCTTTCATGTAGAACTCCAGGAATTGTCAAGGAGAATGTTTAGTGTCATAGCTTCTTTAACATGACAATGAAAAATTCCTTAGCATACATAATCATTATTCTACAGATTTTGGATTATGCAGCTGTGTGCTATTGCGACGTAAATAAAAGCTTTCTGCGTACTCTCAAACGTTTGCAAAATCTTGATATCCAGTTTATATTTTTGATTCATAAATACAACCATGTTCCTCAATATTGTACAAAACAATGTTTTAATTCTGGTTATCTGGAATAGACCATTTGTAGCAGTAAGACCCCTATTTTTTACATGTGCCTAGTTCCAAGTTCTAGGACAATGTATTGTAACAGTATACATTGTGCAAAATAAACTGTTTTTATTATTATTATGGTACATTTTATATATTACAACCTCTGGTATATGTAAACACACCAAAACATAAAATTAATAGTTCAAGGATTTATCCTATATGTTATAAGTGTTTGTACACACTTGTTTAATTAAATGCAGGTTATATTTTTTATAAAAGTTTGATACTTTTCTATTCAATGTTAGGTTATTGCTGTGAGTAGTTTAAATAGTTTGTGCATGTATCTTAATTTTGTTTTATTTCCAGGTATATAACTTAATACAGGACCTTTTTGTCACTTCACTTTTGGGTGTTATAGCAGCACCATCACAGGATCATTTAATAGCCCAAGAAACGGCAAGCTAATGAATTGTCTTGCTTGAAATTCTTAATTGAACTGAAAGTGTTTGATGCTTTAACACCTAAACTCTACCAGATTAAAAAAGAGCAGGGATATACATCTCAAGGCTAGAACAAAAAAAAAATCTGTCAATAAGCCGATTTCCATCTATGAGCAATATAGTTATAAATTGAGAAAGTTATGTGTACAATTTCATTCCAATTTTTTTGAGTATATTGATATGTGATATTTTTTTTGATTATTTATTTACACATTTTCTGGGAGAATGCACATGGTGTCCTCCCAAAAAAACACCACCTGCATTCTCCTACAAACAAAGCCCTAATTAAATACTTTATATAACATGGGTAGATTATATATACTGTA
>JAFELO010002762.1:0-14789 GCA_017140195.1 Eumaeus atala
TGAAGAGGGTGGGAGAGAGGACCGATCCTTGAGGAACTCCAGCTCTGAGGGGATGAGGGGAGGACACTCTGTAGCGGAACTGCCTGTTTGCTAGGTAGCTGTTTACGATAAGCACCAGCCTGTCGGGCAATCCTAGTTGGTACAGTTTGAAGATGAGGCCTTGATGCCAGATCTTGTCAAACGCCTTTGCTACATCAAAGAAGACAGCGCGCGTGCCGCGTTGCCGGCCCTGTCTTTTGAGTCCCGAGGGTACGTACTCCGTGAGGCGGTGTACTTGTTGGGGACAGCTGTGGCTGTCGCGAAACGGGAACTGCTCGTCCATGAAGAGATTTTTCTCTCGTATCCCGGTTTGTGTATGCCAATCACTATGGCTTCTTTCCATGAGTCTGGGAAAGTGCATTGCGCCAGAAGGGCGTTAAAGATGCACACTAAGAGGTTTATAATAACGGGCGGCAACTGTTTCAGTGCCTTGTTGGTTATTTTGTCGGGCCCGGGGGCCCTCTTCGAGTGAAGGTTCTTTATTAGATCCTTCACTTCTTCTGTGTCCGTTCGACGTATGATCTCATCATCATCGTCCGGCGGCACAGCCAGGCGGGCCGTTACTATGTTGTGTACCTCTTCTATGTGGGAGGGGTCTGTGGGGAGGGAACTAGGAGTGCACTGACTCTCTAGTGTGTCGGCCAGGCACTCCGCCTTTTCGCCATCCTCTAGTGCACGTAATCGGTTTGCGCGGTTTAGTGGTGGCATTTGTTTCACCGGTTCGGACTTCATAGCTCTGGCGAGAGGCCAGTAGGCCGTATGCGACGGGGACTGTTCGCTAACGAAGTGATCCCATCCTGTTAATGAAGTTAGGTACAGCCTTTTTTACTTCTCTTTCGAGTTTTCGGAGGGCTTTCCTGCACACTTCGCCTCCGTAGCGATCGTACAGGCGTTTAGCCACATTTTTTCGACGGATAAGGTCCCTGACATCGTCAGAGAGAGCTAAACGGTCCTCTGGGACGGTGGAGATCTCTCTTGACGATTCTCCTATTTTTCTAACCAGTAGTGCGGTTAATGAGGATGAAGCCGCGATAGCGGCTTGGGGAGAGTCTATACTGTCTGGGATGTTATCGAGTTCACTCGATTTGACATTATCTAAGTTGTCTTTTAGTAATTTATAGTCGATGATCTTTTTCTTAATTTTACTATTTCTATTATTTCGGTTTTCTCCTATTTCTATTAAAACGGGTCTGTGGTCCGAGTTAAGCTCGTGTAACGTTTCAGCCGTCTTTATAAGGAGTGAAATGTTTTTAACCAGTGCTATATCGATTATACTAGGTGCACGTATATACCCATTATTGTTCGGGGAATAATGGGTTGGGATATACGGAGCGTTGATGATGATGTTATGATGATCGACATATCTCTAGAGGACAGTCCCGTGACTGTTGTTGTGTCTATTGCCCCAGGTCACGTGGTGGGCGTTGAGGTCCCCAGCTAATCTTATTGGGTCGTCGTTTAAGTTTTCGAAAATAGCGTCCAGGTCGCTAACTAGAAGCGGCTTTGAACCAGACTGGTATGCAGAGACTATGGTGATGGGCTGATGGCCCGTCATGCATAGCTTACATAGGGATACTTCTAGATTTTCTAGAGGGGGCGGGTCGGCACTGTCCCAAAGTTGGTGGGGTTGTCTTGTAGTGCGGGACAACCCCATCTGTACAGGTGGAGTTTGTCCCTTAGGGAGCTGACTGGCCGTCGAGGTGATGATTAGTTGTTCAGGGGCACCTCACCAAGGGCGGCACTGATGGCACTCGCGGTGGTTTTTGTGGGTATTCGGCACTATCATGTGCCGCGAGTCCCACACACCACTGGACCCCACCTAGGGCCAGTGCAGGCGCGTAAATGTGTTTCCCCGCGTCAACAAATAAAAAAAAGGTGGAAGTTATGTAATAAAAGCACACTGAAAGATGCCAGCAAAGCTAAATAACCATCAGTTTTGTCAAACACTACGATTGGTCAATTGCACCATACACCATAAATTATTTCTACAAAAAACATATAGCATATCTTCTATCTCCCTTCGGTTTCCTGCTCCCATCACTTAGCCGGCTATGCCAGTAAAACCATTTCTGCTGATGTCTTTAAGCAACGGCAGACATCTGTGCATCCGTTGAAAAATATGACATAAAATCACTTAATCCACAGCGCAACTGACGAGAAAGTGAAACATAAAGGCGTATTGATGTACAATGACACTGCAGATATATCTTCATTGCCACGCTACTTACATTTCGAATCCGAAATTATAAGCCGAGTACACAATGCCCACTTACTTTTCAAATACGGTAATTTTGCGAGAGAAAGTCGAGCGCCACTATGTATAAATTAGATGTCATTAAAAAAAATTGAGGAAATAACTAGTTATATTGATATAATAATTATTGTTGCTTTTACTTTAATGCATTACAGTCTCGCGTGAAGATTATAAATGGAAGTAACATACTTTCAATATTTTATCATACTCTGTATGTGGAAAAATCTTAACAAATTACATGACTATTATTGGTTTGAGGCAATGAGTGCTTCTGTCATAGTTAGAGCAAGTGTCAAGGGTCAAGTGGTTCGCGTTTTAGACTTCTAGGATGATCCAGGTTGGATCCCCGCCATATAAAATGACTTTTTCTTAAGTAAGTAATTTTCAGAGTGTTCTTACGGTGAAGGAAAATATCGTGATGAATACCCGTGACTAGGATTGATCCTGGGTTCCCTTCTGGGTTGTGAAGGTCAGATAACAGTTGCGATGTGTAAAATCTGGCGTCCTTGCCAGGTCCACTAGATTAGAAAGCCGATGTCATTTGACATAGAAAGGACCAGGACACTACGATAATTAGTTTGGGGCAAATATTTCTTACCCAATTTAAATCCGCCTGCGTGTTAAATGTGTATTATTGACTTTGACTAGTAAATTGTTATCTTGTGTTGCACTGCAGAATTTGGGAATTCGAAAAATTTCCACACCGTACCAGATACTTTAGTCAATCTGTTAATGTGCATTATTGAACATAAGTATGTGCTCCTGTCTTATTAAAAAGGAGGGTATAAACTATAACCATATGATCAATAATGCCTACGCTCATGTCTTATAGTGCACAGGTGTCTTAAAGAAACCCACGTCCACTATTGAACATGCACAACATCTTTGACACAGGGACATCTTTAAAGTACCTTAAACTAATCATAAATATGTGATATTTAAGATCATGTATGTCATATTTAAGATCAGTGATAGCCGAGAAGTAGGGAGAGACAATTATCGAATAAAACAGCGCTCAAATTGATAAATTGAAACCAAAATAAATTATTGTTACTGTTTTCATTGTTTCTAATGAAACAATGACAGGTTCGATCTATTTCAAGGATCCTTGGTCTAAATTCAGTACTAATAGATTAATTTTTACTTCCATGCAATAATAGAATTACATAATACCGCTGTAAAGTGACATCTTCAGTGTCGTGTTTCGTGCGGTTTGTGAGTAGCCGGTGGCCCATTGGGGGGCGGGGAAAGGAGGGCAACGCATCGGCATAGTAATTATGTGGATGTTCACGGGCGTCGGTAGTCGTAAAAAAGGCTCAGTTGTCTCGTGTGCCCCCCTATTCTAATAAATATTTATATATAAGCAATATAGACCGAGGACTAAGCAGTGTCAATGTAATGAGTAAAAAAGGCTCAGATGTCTCGTTTGCCCCCCTATTCTAATAAATATTTATATATAAGCAATATAGACCGAGGACTAAGCAGTGTCAATGTAATGAGTAAGCAAGACTCGTTGATTTAGGGCTTATATCTACAGATTAATAAACCGAATCGCTCCGGAATTTTGCCTCACTCATATTCATTTTTCCATTAAAAGTAGCATAATCATGACATCGCATGTAAACCCACAACCACCAGACGTTGATATAATATTTGCACGTCAGATTATAAAGCTATAAATGCAAATATCTAACAGCAATCCCACAGTTTGATCAGCAGTTAATTTCACACCGCGTTAATCTAGTAAGAGGAACATCGCATATGTTTTGATTTACATGTACGTGTAACTGACGTAAATAACTGTAGCATGCGGATTATTGTGACAGATCGCAGTTAGGCGCAGCACTTATATACTCGTAGTCAATAGCGATATCACAGCTAAACTTGTCATTCTGACCGACTCTAGATACGAAGATACATACATAAAACCTACCAACTTGTTAGGAGGGGAAATCCTTATAGTTTTTGTGAATTAAGCAGAAAAAGTACGTTCCAATTTTAAAATGTCCCTCCAATTTCTTTAAGATCTATTTTATTGAAAAATGGATCTACGCCGGAAACATCATGGTGCTATGATTTTTAATGACTTTAAATGTCATCTGATACAAAAATTGGTCACTTTTTCGAAATAATTGTAATGTAATTTTCGAAACATTACAATATATTATAGCAGACTTAGCCTTTTAACTAGACGAATGTAAGGTCATACATGAAAGTAACTATTGATTTTTTTTAATAAAAAATGTGTATAAGCAGCTGAATAATGATTACCATTAAGGTATACAAAATCAAGGGAGTCCCGAATTAGACTAACCGCACCCAAGGCGACTAAATGTCCATACTCCATGATATAATTGTGAGAGAAATGTAAACCCCAAACGGGACTTCAGCTGCAAGAATTGCTTTTCCTTATTAATCTCTCTGACTTTTAGTTTCGGTCTGCACCATCGAACAGAAAGTCTTCTAAATCATTTGACGTGAGAATTTGCGCTCTCGCATTTGACTACAAATCCTACAGGGCATCATGTTACCCTTATCTGATCTTCCAGAGCGCATCGCTTGGACCGCGGTGGAGCGCCGCCATTACCCGGTAATAACTTCTCTTATCTGTCGACGATCGCACTTTTCGTGCGCGCACCTGTAAACGTGGACGTAGCCTGCGCACGCGTTCGTCACGACTCCGTTACAAACCATTACCGTGCCCATAACCACTTTCGCTTTTAAAACGCATTTAAATTATAGAATCACTTCATTTTGAAATTTAAATTTCGAAATTATTACAATAGAACAAGTATTTATTTTATTTAAAATTCCGGAATGGTTGTAGAACGAGTCTTTCTTTTAATTTAAATTTTGTTCTTCTTCTAAAAAAAATGTTTATTATCAGAGTTTCTTAAATAATGTTCACTTTCTTAATATAATAAGATAAACATTATTTAAAAATAAACAATAACATTAAAATTTACGTTGTCGCCTGTTAAAACAGTTAGCCGCGTGGAGTCCTGGGTTCGGTACCCAGGTCGGGCAACTGTTAGTAAAAATGTTTCTCAGATTATTCTGAGCAGGCAGTAACACTGTCCGGGATCGAAATGTGCCTGAAGTGGCCATAGGCTTGCCACCTATGACATCATGGGCCTCGGCTAATCGTGGGTGTGCTAGTATATCTACTGGACTTACTAGTTGTGGATGTACTAGCACACCTATGCCTGCCTCTACGAGGATGACAGGCGTGAAGGTACTTTTTTTCTTAATTTGTATTGTGTACAATAATAATGTAAGGTGGGTTACACTGATCCCCTTTCTACAAAATGTAGAAATTGGGAAATTTTTCATGCAACAATCGAGCAATCGGAGCCATTTTACGAACATTATTACTATGCCGATGTGTTGCCCTCCATTCCTCCCCCTCCCCCAATAGGCCACCGGTTACTCACAAACCTCACGAAACGCGACACTGAAGATGTCACTTTACGGCGGTATTATGTCAGCGAGAGGTACATCCCCGATCGTGTCGGAAAAATTCCGTTGCATAGAAGGACGTAGTGTCAGGCACTATGCATGATAGTACCTCTTCCTATGCAGCATGGCACTACCTCTTCCTAAAATATTGAAAAAGCTTATGACATAAAGACCTACAATTTTTTTAGAGGAGCAACTTTGGTGTGAGCCCTATCCATAAAAAAATCGAGTAGAATTGAGAACCTAATCCGTTTATCTCGTCGGTTAAATAAAAATAAATAGTTGTATCGATCATCAAATATGACGGAAATTATCTAACCCACGATTATACAGGGATAGGCACCGTCGCACCCTATACTACCAGCGCGACAATCTTTATACTTAATAAACAACCTAGACACCGGTAAAGTGAACCGGCAGTTAAATTTAACTGCGCGCCGTTAACAGTGACGTGGTGAGAACATAACGCAGCACGTGCGAGTGCAACAGATAACCCGCACTTGTAAACTGCTAATAACATCGGAATCTCGTTTCACAGTTTCCGCCCAGCATTCTTATTTACAATGTACGTACAATCATCCTCAGCCTCCTAAAGTTTTGTGCTTAAGTGATTATCACAATATCCTTCTGATTATGTTGATAGTGGACCTAATAGGACCTAATAGTATGAAAAATATGCACACCTCATAATATAGTTATTCAAATAATTAAAAATACTTATACAAATAATTCAATTATTAATTGTAACTAAATGTTTTTTTTTAAATTAACAATAGAATTATAGTAATTACTTTTTGAACGACATCAATTAAATCTTGCTTGAATATGCGCTTCCTGTTCCACATTCCCGACCGTTTTCATTGAATAATTTCCCCAAACCATATCTAGCAACTGAAAAGGAATATGTTACGTATAAATAATTATTTGTTTGCTGTTAAGATACCACTCTACCTGAGTAGAGCAGGTTTCAACAAATTAAGAGTAGGAGGCGCTTTGTCGCACGTGGCAAAAGGCGAGGATGGGAACCTCACCCATTGCACTGTCCCAAAATTGGTGGGCCTGTGCAGAAGTTGTGCGGGGCAACTTATGGTGTTGTTGGCCGCTTAGGGTGACTAACCGTCGAGGTGCCCTGATGATTTTGACTCGCGGTGGTTTTAATGGCTATTCGGGTCTGTAATGTGCCGCGAGTCCCGCACACCACTCGACCCCAGCCAGGGCCGGTGACGGCGAGTTAATTCGTTTCTCCGCCTCAACAAAATAAATGTTTCATCAAATTGGTTCCTTTTGCTGCGGATTAAGCGATCAATTCGAATCGATATGAAATGTTGAAAGCCAGTGTGCGTACAAATAATCTCCAATCTTACACACGCAACATGAATTAGTTCCGTATTCTTAAATCGATTACTTAATTCAATTAACTCAAGTTAAACTAAACCACTCGTACAATCATTTCACCGCACTTTTACTTGTCTCTTTCACCGAGTGGTCAAGTATAAATAAATAACTGTTCAGTTTAATTAATTGAATCTAATTAGATTAATTATAACAAAAGAGTTCGTGGCGCGTTTCTAATGTTACACAACAACATTACTTAGACACAAATGTCAACTTGTTTTAATATATATTCTTGTATAAGTATATATTATTGCGTCAAGCAAAAACTTGGTCCACTTTTTACGAAAATTGTGCTGACTCATATACGAAATTCTCACAATGTTAGTTAACTTACTCCTCCGAAACGGCCTTCCCTAACAGCTAACCGCTGCATCTGCTGCAGCGGCAATTAGCCGCCGACATCAGCTGTTGTAGTACAATCCAATTCGTTCTGAAGGCCCACACAACTTCAATGTATCGGCCAAAAGATAACTGGGACCACCAAGTTCTTAACCAAATCGAACCTAATAGACCATGAGGCAGTCGTAAATTACAACAATCACTTCCTCTCATTCGATATCTCGTATTTCAATGAATTGTTTCACCATTATCATGCATTGCTCAATATGTATATTATTATACTTTCCCTCACATTGAACGAAACTATAGCAATATATTGCATTAATGTGAAATCCATTGTTTTGAATTGATTACACGGTACAAATCGAGTGATATATCAATTTAGTTCCGAGACTTGTAAATTATCAATTACAACACGATATATCAATGTTAATGACTTTTTTACATTGTGTATTGTTTATATGCTTACTTTATCTGCTTTAATATCTATTTTTATCGAATACAAATAAAATAACCATATATTTAACAAATTGACATAAATAATGCGTGGTTTGAATATCCTTATTTTACCATAATCATCATGTTTTATCGGTTGTTTTTTCTTATATTATAAGGGGGGTCATTCCTCCCTTCCATCTAACGAGCCACCGAAAACTCAATTTCTAATTGATTTGACTAAGCAAAAATCCGATTGTAATAAAATTATTAAAAAGAAACTAATTTTAACGTGATCTCGATATTTCATGATCATGAAAATCATAAGGAAAATATTTTTTTCATATATTTTTAGTCCCATTGCAACTTTATACGTGTTTATGCCTAGACCAACGACTCACCAGACTGTGTAATATTTTCCACAATAGAACATACATAAATTAGCCATAGACTTTATAGTTATCCACTGCACATGGAGGGGAACTGTAGCCCCCCACAGCGCACTTGGAACATCAAAGCTAATCGCGAAACGTGCAACCTACGCATACAGACAGCCCTATGGCGCATTGAAGAGATAAAATCAATGAAAATGTAATTACAAATGGTACAGGAGGTTGCTCAATATACGTTGGGTAAACGAGAGTTGTAACTACTTCGATTTGCCTTCTCTCAGGCAATCTGGCTAGATTACACGCATATATTACAGCTGTTTTGTCTCCTAAAATTGTCCCCAGGAAACGTTGCTTACTCCTTAACTAAAACGTCACACATAGAATTGATAAATATTACAAATGTTCACATTTATCAAACAACTAGCGATCTGCCCGGCTTCGTCTGTGAAAAAACAGTCGCCAGATAGGTACTTAAATAAAGTATACATTTGAACCTTCCTCAAGATTTTTCCACTCAGGGGTGAAAACTGCATGAAAATCATGTTCATATATATCAACAACGACATAACGACAGATACGTTTTAGGAGCTTTGTTTTATTATGTGTACATTATGTCTAAAAAATATCCTCCCTTCAAAATTTGCTTTTATACTATAAAGTCTCAAACAGAAATGTTAAATGTTACAAAGCAAATATTCAACAAACAGTTCATGAAATACGAAGCGTAAATTACCATCGGAAACTTGCATTTGTTTTTAAACTATCCTACCTAAAACGGCCCCTCCTAATCGTTGGTAGCTCCTATACTAAAACGTCACAAATAGAAATGTTAAACGTTACAATACAAAACATTTAACAAACAATTTATAAAATCAAGATAAGGCGTAAATTACCATCGTCAAGTTGCATTTTCCCTCACAATGCCTCATTCACTTTTATATTTAGCCATACGCCATTACCGCGCTATGAGGGCTCGTTTTTTTTTTCACTTAGCAATTTAATGTGCAAACGAATATTAATGATAAAGCCCATGACGGTTTTTCACAGGAAACTTGTATATTCTGGATTTATAGTGTATCTACGTTGTGTCTTTTAATCCTTAGGATAAAAGAAGCAACTACCAGCCCACAACGGGGATCCTCCAACACTCGAAATCGAAATCTAGATGGACGAATGGCGCACTAATGACGATCGATGACCTGTTGTTTGATAAAGATTATATATAAGTTGCATCCATCGTAAGTTTTTTTTATACGGGTACATATGATATGACAGTCCGTAGTATTTTGATAACTACTGATGCTGCACATGTACAATACGCACAATTGTTATGCAAATGCGTTATCCTTCTTTACAAAACCACACCAATGGGCCACGGGCTACTCGCAAACCGCACGAAACGCGACAGCATTCCTGTCACTTTACGGCAGAATCATGTAAGCGAGAGGTATCTCCCCGGTCGTGCCGGCCCAATTCCGCAATAGGGCATGGTAATACCTCTTACTACAACTCCGCTTACTTGAGCTTGAGCTTACTTAATATTAAGGTCAAGAACTAAATCCAATATATCTCGATCTTTAATCAAAGCTGTAGACATTCATCATTAGATTGGAACACACACACACATTAGCGCGCGTGATGAAATATATCAAACGATATTCGACCATCAGTCATCGAGCGTTGATATCAATCAAACGGTTAGCTGCTGAGTGGACAGCTTTTAGTGAGCCAACAGGAGGCATATGCCCATGCCTGTCATTTGTCAACTGTTGAAATCCACTACTACTGTGTCGTACCGTTTTCAGTGAACAGAGTCATAATTAAGGAGGGTCATTCTATACATCATGTATGGAAGCATAAAATCATGTCGAAGCAGCCGTTAAGGCGATTATGGCCTGCCGTTCAAGCCTTCAGAGTACGCATTATCTTATCAATTTATTAACAGTGCCTATAGCACTTGTGCAGGGCTATGGCGGTTCGCGAGCATCATTAGGCCGTGCACAATCTGTAATACGACAACTTCCATCAGACAACTGCCAGCCGTTTATTTAACACTTTGTATTGTCACAGAGACACGCTATTACCCCCTCTGTACCCGACTGCGCAACGTAAAGACTATTTGAAGCAAGTGATCTATCTTTGGTAGTAGTACTAGTAGTTAGTGACGACATCTGTGATGTGACTGAAGTGCATGCAAAAATACCAAGACAAACAGTCAACATCGCAAAACCGTCGGTACAAAAGATGTACACTTGTCAAATTATGCATTTTGTACTTAATATCATGCGCTAAGGTTGACTTTGCATAAAAATATGTTTTAAGGATGTTGAGTACGGAATGATCGCTGACGCTATCTGTCATCCCCAAATGATAATTAAATAGTTTTTCTTTTCCACCACGAATTTATATTCGTGATATAAAATATATCTAATATTTTATGAACAGTTATTAATTATATAAAAGGATCTCTGCTCCTCTTCTGTTTTTCTTTTTGAGCTGGATGTAATATGAAGATATGATGTCACGACAATGTTCCACTATTGGATTTGAGGATTGAAGAATAATCCGATTGGTGATTGCATTTATAATAAGATAAGGAAGGGACCATCCCGGTTGCAGCAGGGAGTCTCGGACTACTACCCAGATAAGACTTCGCTCCCTAACTTTTACTAACCCTTATTAAAAAATGTGTAGGTTCCATTGTTTGTTTCTTACACTATTTCAAGTTTGTTCTTTGTAGTATTTTAAGATTGTTCAGATTGTGAATGTGGAGAGACAATAATTAAATAAATATATTTAAAAGACCGACTAAGCATTTAACAGTGCTTTATTCTAAGTGTTAACACCTTGTATAGAATTTAACATAAATTGTAACCATATAACATTGCGTATCTTGCATTTATGTAAACCAATGAGTGCACGCAATGAATGTTATGGCTCTACGTTTAATTTTTTTAAATTAGTGGATCTGTCGAAACCACACTGCAAGACCCAAAATAATGACAATCAGATTTGTGATGCCAAGTTCTTAACATAACTATAAGGATTTTGCGACTTTGTTTCATATGGATAGATATATAATGGAGAGAGACACAGTCGTGGCAATTATAACTTCGCGCTGCAGACGTGTTCCGGTGAGCGCGGAGCGCGCGCGTGCGGTATAACGGACCGCCGGTAATCGCGCTGATAAAAAAACTAAGCGCATAACGGAGCCGCGTCGCGCTCCGCCCGCCATAGCCGCTACTTCTCCAATCTTTGCACTTGACTTATAAAAAAAAACATTCCTTGCGTTGGTTTTTATTTGGATCTGTGGCCATGTAGCTCGGCACACCGTTTGGATTTATCTGCACCCAGACGTGATTCTCTCCATGAGCCAAACGTTCACGTCAGCGCCGAGACCATATTAGCTACCACGCGCGAGCTACCCCAGACGTCAGAGATGGGGAGGAGGGACCTCTCGGTCCCTCTGCCCATGATAATAATAGTTAAATTATCTGTTACAAACACTCTCATATCGGGATGCATCTCTCCCATCTGCGATAGAGAGGGAGGGGTCGGTCCTTCTGACGACCCTAAACCTAGTCTCGTCAGACGAGGACTCACAGCAATCCGAACTGTGTTGGGCTTCTCTTCGCTTCCACAGCATAAGTTCAGGTCCAAAAAAAAACAAGGTTTATCTGCCCCACAAGAAACCTGAACCTCTCACTGTGGTCTGATTTTGAAGAGACCCGGGCCTTACCAGAGTTGTGTCCTGGAAACCAGATGCGTGTCTACTGTTACGATGTCCACGCTGGCTCGATACTAGTTAGCGAACATACATGATGTTTTGTTTGGTGTTGACATTAATCGTTTTGTATTTGATTTACTTTTCTTTCCCGAAGACTGAGTCTGGGCCGAACCCAGACGATGTTCAATTCGATACCTCACCCCTCCACTCCACCACTCCACCTAGCTCCGCTATCGGATAATGCACGACAGTGCATCATCACGTCCTCTAGTCATGCGGATAGCGGATGTTTTGAGTCGATAGCTACACAATGATAGCGATACTGAATATCCTATTATGTCGCAGATGTTCAACATCCTTTGGGAACAGGTAGTGCCATGCTGCATAGGAGGAGGTAATGTTTATGAGGAAGCATCTCTCGCTCACTTGATATTGATTGTAAAATGGCAGCGTCGCTATCGCGTTTCATGCGGTTTGTGAGTAACCGGTGGCCCATTAGGGAGGGGAGGGACGATAGGAGGAGGCACCCTTATGGTGTTTAAAAAGTCTTAGAATATTCAGTATCCATATTATAGAATTGGTGCGGCACGACCCGGGGAGGTACCTCACATGATACCGGCGTGATATCTTCGTGAGTAGGTGGTGGCCCCATGGGCCCCAGTGTGAGGCGTCTGCAAAGCATCGGCATAGTAATTAAGCGGATGTTCATGGGCGTCGGTAGTCGTTAAAAGGCTCCGTTTGAAAGGCTTGTTTGCCCCGCTATACTATGAAAAAGTGACGTAATTCCCGATTTCGGCTTCGATTTTTAATAGACAAATTATTTTTGGGTTGAATAGTCTATTTACTGAGGAATGTTCTAGGCTTTATACCAAGATGCTACTGCTAATGGGATCGAAGGTACTTGAGTGAAACCGCGGTTGGTGATAATACCAAATAAAGCAGATTACGTAGGAGATCCTACCAATCACCCCAAAGCTGTATAAAAGAGAACCGAAACAATATTTTATTACATAAGATTTTCTTTGCCTTCACAAACTGTCAGAAATCGTTTCTCATATCGGCTTACTTCAGCTTACAAATGTAATGCGGTATAAAAAACCATCCGGATTCACATGATGTCACGCGAGTGCCGCCCTTGAGGCTTCACGTAGTTTTGGCAGTCGTTTCGGGGAATCGCTGAAATACGGGGGTTGCGACGGTAAATTTATTATTTATGTTAATGTATGGATTGTCCTAAAAGAGATACTATAAGGAACATTGTTATGCTTTAGTGGTTAAAAAAATATTGGAAAATAAGTAATCACCAGTTTGCAAACCATAATTTGACATATTGTTTTCGTATATTTACGCGAATGTTAATCATTTTTATGACCATTTAAAAACTAAACGTCGAGATGATAAGAAACTTGAGGGATCGGGCTAGAATTTTCGTTCAGTGATGAAATTGCAAACACCGGGAAGCAGTTCTAATGACATTTTATTTCCAGCGTTTTGTTTTCCTCTCTTTTCAGGTTATTTATGTATTTGTTTATTTATTTAAATATATATTATTTTCCTAACAACTTGCAACTAACTACAACTACTAAGTTTATAATTTGTAATTATATTATACATATTAAAAATATATTTGTATATACCTATTAACAACATATTTATATATAATATATTTATTTTAACTTTAGAAACCTTAATTCCACTTCTAGCGACATTGGGTAAAGCAAAATATCTCTTCGAGACTTTGTTAGCAACCATCAAACACTTATGTCAAAAAAACAGCCAAGAGCGAACCAGACTCAACCAGAACCAGACTTTCAAATTACCAAATAAATATATGTCAAACTAATTGTCACTTGAAGTTTTTATTGAATTTGAATACCTAATTATTTTACATATCTCCCACCAATAGTTATAAAGTTAAATGGGAGCATGCCATTTAACTGCGGATCCCTAAAAATATCATGATTTCAATTACAATATTTCATATTCAAGTAAAACGATACAAACATCGATAATTTTAATCCGGTCACGCGACCTTATCCGCTTCTTTAAGAATAGCATTAACTTATACCGATGTATAGATTTTGGCAGTTAAAAAAAAGTAAAAAGATTGAGGCAGTATCAGTTAAGTTTACATAGACAGCGCTTGTCTCTTCAGCTAGTTGATATTAAAAATATAATTCCTAATTCAATATATTCTATACACAAACGACACAAATAGCAATAATGTTAATGCGGTCACATCTCTCAGCTATGCCAAATTTACACCAACGACAAGAAAAGTATGTTAATTTAAAAAAAAGGACGACCATTAATTAAGTTCCACAGTGACAGCGCGTGTCATAGTTCAGAAAAAAAAACGTAATTCGAAATGCAATTGAATGAAATCTATAGCCAAACGACACAAACATCGATTATGTTAATGTGGTCGCATCTTTTCGATATAACGCAATCACATCAACGTCCTATGCCCATGTATCGATATAAAAAAGCGTCCGAGTATCGATTAAGTCCCCACAGTGACAGACGTGTATGGCCGGCCGCGTTGAAAAACGAGTTGACACGCGCGGGAATTTTAATCGCTTTATCTCGAACGAAAACGAATAGCTGTGTTTAATTGCAATCCCATTTAAACTATACTAACTCCGACCATGTTGCGTTCTGCCAAAGTGTGCCTAATGTGTATTTATTACTAGTAAATACGTGCTACCTATATTCATTACATTTTATTATACTTTCGTATATATATATA